>JAVIAB010000073.1:14123363-14393363 GCA_032433765.1 Megaustenia siamemsis | reverse complement strand
TGGTACTCTCAACATTCTTCTGTAAAACCACATCTCTACAGACTCCAGTGATTTTCTTGTCTGTTGTCCTATTGTCCATGATTCGCATCCATATGTTAAGACTGGCTCTACATAACATTTAAGAACTCTTTTTTCTTGTTTCTATTGTCAAAAATGGATTGCATAGTATCTTCCTCATTTTTTGGAAAGTTGCTTTTGCCTGAGCCATTCTACATCTCACCTCTTTTGTACATCTTCCGTCTTAGGTTAACAAAGTTCAAAAATATTTAAATTCATTTACCTGTTTTAATATTGTTCCACTTGTCTTTATTTTGCACTGAGGTGATGTCTTTTTCTTTGTTGTTACCATTACCTCTGTCTTTTTGCTATTAAGGCTGAGTCCTTTACTTTTGCTTTCTTTCACTATAATGTCCAACATTTCTTGTAACTCATTTTCACTCTTAGCGATTAAGACTGTATCATCAGCATACCTTAAATTATTTATAGTATGACCTCCAATTGTTATTCCAGGCATGCTCCTTATGGATCTTAAAATAATCTCACTATAAATATTAAACAAATGTGGTGACAGCACACAACCTTGTCTAACACCCTGTTTTACAGTTAGTAAAGTTAGTAGTTAATTTATTAGTTAATTCGTTAGTTAGTTAATTAGTTAGTTTGTTAAATAGTTAGTTTATTTATTAGTTAGTTAATTCGATAGTTAGTTAGTTAGTTAATTCGTTAGTTAGTTAATTTATAACCTAGTTTAATTCGTTAGTTAGTTAGTTAATTTATTAGTTAATTCGTTAGTTAGTTATTTTATTAGATAATTCGTTAGTTAGTTAGTTAATTTATTAGTTAGTTAGTTAGTTAATTAGTTAATTTATTAGTTAATTCGT
The DNA here is from genome assembly GCA_032433765.1 of Megaustenia siamemsis. Taxonomy (NCBI): domain Eukaryota; kingdom Metazoa; phylum Mollusca; class Gastropoda; order Stylommatophora; family Ariophantidae; genus Megaustenia; species Megaustenia siamemsis. The sequence goes on along the minus strand of JAVIAB010000073.1, from coordinate 14,392,482 downwards.
TAGTTAGTTAATTCATTAGTTAGTTAATTAGTCAGTTTGTTAATTAGTTATTTAATTTATTAGATAATTCGTTAGTTAGTTAATTCGTTAGTTAATCAGTTAGTTAGTTAATTAGTTAGTTAATTTTTTTAATTAATTCGTTAGTTAGTTAATTAGTTAGATAGTTAATTAGTTACTTTGTTAATTATTTGGTTAATTTATTAGTTAATTCGTTAGTTAGTTAGTTAATTACTTAATTAAGTTAGCTTTGAAGAACCGACTCATAGCCTATTTTGGCACTCTCCAACTGAGAGGTTTAAACTCTTTTCACTCTTCTATTTAATCTCTGGTCTTCTCTTCTTTACTTTCCTGTGTCAAATCCCTGCTCCTCCGTGTACTGTCTTTATCACATCTTTTGCTCTTCTTCCTTCTTGCCACCCCTGTTCTCTCTCTCTCTTTCTCACTTTTCTTCTACTTCTTCTCGTTTTCCTCATACCCTATGGAACACCTCCTTTCATTTTCCCCATTTTTCACTCTCTCTGGTTCCGTTCCATCTTTAAATCTTACCTGCCCTTTTGTCGAATTATCTTTTAACCAGATTATACGTAAATTCTGGCCACCGTCTTCTTTCTCCATTTTTTTGGGGATCTATCTTGTGTTTTCTGGCTTGGATTTATGTGTTTAATTTGTAAAGTTTGTTTGATTTACATAATGAAGGGGTTTGCCGAAAGGTTGTAGTTTGTCTTGTCTTTCTATTAGTTTATCTGTCATTTTATGTTATTTTATATGGTTTCTGCACCTTTCGTTGCAGCCACGAGTGATATTCAAAATGTTGTTTATTTAATATGTCCGCTTATCCTTAATTAATTAGTTATCTAATTATAGATAGTAAGTTAGTTAATTAATTAATTAGTCAGTCAGTTAGTCACATGGTTGCTTAGTTAGTTAGTCAGTCGATTTGTTATTTAGTTAGTTACTTTTATAGTTTTTTAAAAGTTAGTTAGTCAGTTTATTAGTTAGTGTTTTAGTTATTTAGTTATTTATCAGACGATCCACTATGTGTAAAAAAAGGCAAGAAAAAACTACTTAGTTCCCTTCTTCTGTATATATCCCGGGTGTTCCAACTTACGAATTCTGTCTTTGTCTCATTGCAAGACCAACTCAAATCCCATTATTTCTTCGCAGACTTGCTCTTTTTCCAGTCTGGACTTGGTGTCAGAGGCACTGCCCAATCATAGAAGCCCTAGGGCCAAGATTCACGGCCTTTCATGTGCCAATTATTTTCTCGTCAATTTATTAGGGCTCTTGTTGCCTAAACAGCTCACACACCAGAACAAGCTCCACTCCGTGTCACCAACCTTCAGCTGAAGAACAATTTCTTGGAATTTCCACAAGTTAATACCTGGTGGTAGACACAAGTTATTACCTGATGATGGACACAAGATATTACCTGATGGTAGAAACACGTCATTGTCTAGTAGTAGAAACAAGTTATTGTCAAGTGGTAGACCAATTATTGTCTAGTGGTAGAAAAAAGTTATTGCCCGGTGGTAGACCAGTTATTGTCTAGTGGTAGACAAGTTATTGTCTAGTGGTAGAAGAAAGTTATTACCTTGTGGTAGACAAGTTATTGCGTAGTGATATACACACGTTATTACCTGGTGGTAGACAGAAGTTATTACTTGATGGTTTAAAAAAGTTATTCCCTGGTGGTAGACAAGTTATTGCCTAGTAGTAGAAACACGTTATTGCCTGATGCTAGACACAAGTTATTGCCTGGTGCTAGACACAAGTTATTGTCTAGTAGTAAACACAATTTATTGCCTAGTGGCAGACACAAGTTATTACCTGGTGATAGACACAAGTTATTACCTGGTGGTAGGCATAAATTATTACCTGGTGGTAGACACAATTTATTGCCTATTGGTAGACACAAGTTATTACCAAGTGGTAGACACAAGTTATTACCTGATGGTAGACTCATCTTATTGCCTAATGGTAGACACAATTTAATACCTGGTGGTAGACACATGTTATTACCTGGTGGTAGACACAAGTTATTACCTGGTGATATAAATAAGTCATTGTCTAGTAGTAGAAACAAGTTATTGTCTAGTGGTAGAAACAAGTTATTGTCTAGTGGTAGAAACAAGTTATTGCCTGGTAGTAGACCAGTTATTGTCTATTGGTAGAAACAAATTATTGTCCAGTGGTAGGCCAATTATTGTCTAGTGGAAGAAACAAATTATTGTCTGGCGGTAGACCAATTATTGTCTAGTGGTAGAAGTAAGTTATTGTCTGGGGCTAGACCAGTTATTGTCTAGTTGTATAAAAAAGTTATTGTCTAGTGGTAGACCATTATTGTCTAGTGGTAGAAACAAGTTATTGTCTAGTGGTAGAAACACTTTATTGCCTGGTGGTGGACCTGTTATTGTCTAGTGGTAGAAACAAGTTATTGCCTGGTGATAGACAAGTTATTGTCTAGTGGTAGGAACAAGTTATTGCCTGGTGGTAGACCAGTTATTGTCTAGTGGTAGAAACAAGTTATTGTCAAGTGGTAGAAACAAGTTATTGCGTGGTGGTAGACCAGTTATTGTCTAGTGGTAGAAACAAGTTATTGTCAAGTGGTAGACCAATTATTGTCTAGTGGTAGAAACAAGTTATTGCCTGGTGGTAGACCAGTTATTGTCTAGTGGTAGAAACAAGTTATTGCGTGGTGGTAGACCAGTTATTGTCTAGTGGTAGAAACAAGTTATTGTCAAGTGGTAGACCAATTATTGTCTAGTGGTAGAAACAAATTATTGCCTGGTGGTAGACCAGTTATTGTCTAGTGGTAGACAAGTTATTGTCTAGTGGTAGAAGAAAGTTATTGCCTGGTTGTAGAAACAAGTTATTCCCCGGTGGTAGACAAGTTATTGTCTAGTGGTAGAAACAAGTTATTGCCTAGTGGTAGAAACAAGTTATTACCTTGTGGTAGACAAGTTATTGCCTAGTGATAGACACAAGTTATTACCTGGTGATAGACAGAAGTTATTACTTGATGGTTTAAAAAAGTTATTCCCTGGTGGTAGACAAGTTACTGCCTAGTAGTAGAAACACGTTATTGCCTGATACTAGACACAAGTTATTGCCTGGTGCTAGAAGACACAAGTTATTGACTAATGGTAGACACAAGTTATTGTCTAGTAGTAAACACAATTTGTTGCCTAGTGGTAGACAATAGTTATTGTCTAGTGGCAGACACAAGTTATTACCTGGTGGTAGACACAAGTTATTACCTGGTGGTAGGCACAAATTATTACCTGGTGGTAGACACAATTTATTGCCTATTGGTAGACACAAGTTATTACCTGCTGGTAGACACAAGTTATTACCTGGTGATATAAATAAGTCATTGTCTAGTAGTAGAAACAAGTTATTGTCTAGTGGTAGAAACAAGTTATTGTCTAGTGGTAGAAACACGTTATTTCCTGATGGTAGACCAGTTATTGTCTAGTGGTAAAAACAAGTTATTGCCTGGTAGTAGACCAGTTATTGTCTATTGGTAGAAACAAATTATTGAGTTATTTGCTGGTCATCATCATTGCACTCCGAACATGTCCATAGGTGCTCAGATCCCCTCCTCAGCAATTCCCTCAGTGTCTATCGACTGACGACTCCAGTTCTATGTTGGTTGATAAATCTTCTTACACGGCCACTAAGTTTCTCATTTCTGGCCGTGCCCATCTTAACTCCCATTTCCATCATCCGAAGAAGTGACGTGGATTTCTGTTTGTCGAAGTCCCGTGCTCTTCCCACATCTCGGAGGGCATTGATGATGTCCGCCCGATCCATCGGTTGCCCGTCCTCAACGACAGCGCAGCTAGCCAACCTGTCCGCTCTCTCATTTCCCCGTACTCCCGCATGTCCAGGGACATAGACAAAGGTGACCTTACGTATTTTGGATTTCTGCAACGACTCTACCCATTGCATGCGTACAAAGCCCGCCTCCACTTTTTTTATCATGCTCATCGAATCACTCAGTATACATGCATGGATGTAGTCTTGTGATTTTAACCATTTGAATGCCTTAGTCACTGCCATCACCTCCATTGTCATGCTACTCGTGGTCATGACGTATGCACCACTGTCTTCCTTGGCTATTCTGCCTGCCGAGCGTGCTGTAAATGCCCATGCACTTCTTTCGTGTCGTCTTACAGATCCGTCTGTATAGATGACTGCATCTTTCTCATCGGTATTATCGCAGATGAGACCGTTGACCTCAGCATTAACCACGACCGGGTTCTGTTCCCTACTTTTCCTGTCGAGTGTGACAATACATGAGAAAGTCCCCTTGAATGACGTAGGCACCGGTATCCACTCCTCACCAACGTTGATATTGGTAAGCCCACAGACCTGTTTGATGATATCTTCTGCCCGGCCCACCCATGATTTTCCTCTTTTTAGCCTGTCACCTTTCTCTGTGTTGAGCACGTGGTGCAATGGATGCTCTGTATCTGTACTAATCTTCAGGTATGCTCGTGCTATCCAGATCTTGATTCTGTCATCCATGGTTGGAAAGTCAAGAAGATACCTCATTGCTACACAGGGAGTGTCCTTCGTACATCCCAGGATAATGCGCATGGCTTCATTTTGTATTTTCTCCAGCCTATCAATTTGAATCGTACTGACAGTAAGAATGGCCAGGGCATACTCGATTGGTGCGAGGACTAATCCCTGGAACAGAAGAGTAAGTAGCCTCTGCTCGATGTTGGCAGCTGCCATGACCTTCAAGGTGGCTAATCCTTTGCGGGATTTTGTTATCACATGGTCGACGTGATCACGAAAACACAGGCTGCGATCAAACTTAACTCCGAGGTATGTCATCAACTTGTCCCTGGTCACCTCATCAGCTCCCATTCGTACTACCGGTGTGGTCGTATTAACGATATGATTGTTAAGGGAGAACCATGAAACTGATGCTTTATTAGGATTAACCAAGGCACCTGAAACCCCACACCAGGAAGAAATGCGATCGAGTTCGTCTTGCATTGTGGAGGCGATTCCCCGTCTGTCTCTTCCCTGTCGATATACCAGAATATCATCAGCAAAAGTCATAGTTCTTCCCCTCCCATCCAGCTGTTGTTCCGTGATCGTTATTGTGTACACGTTAAATAGAACTGGTGAAAAATGTCTAGTGGTAGGCCAATTATTGTCTAGTGGAAGAAACAAATTATTGTCTGGTGGTAGACCAATTATTGTCTAGTGGTAGAAGTAAGTTATTGCCTGGGGCTAGACCAGTTATTGTCTAGTGGTATAAAAAAGTTATTGTCTAGTGGTAGACCAGTTATTGTCTAGTGGTAGAAACAAGTTATTGTCTAGTGGTAGAAATACTTTATTGCCTGGTGATAGACCTGTTATTGTCTAGTGGTAGAAACAAGTTATTTTCTGGTGATAGACCAGTTATTGTTTAGTGGTAGAACAAGTTATTGCCTGGTTATAGACAAGTTATTGTCAAGTGGTAGAAACAAATTATTACCCGGTGGTAGACATAAGTTATTGTCTAGCGGTAGGCAAGTTATTGTCTGGTGGTAGAAACAGGTTATTACCTGGTGGCATACAAGTTATTGTCTGGTGGTAGACATGTTATTGCCTAGTAGTAGAAACACGCTATAGCCTGGTGCTAGACACAAGTTATTGCTTGGTTGTAGACACAAGTTATTATCTGGTGGTAGACACAAGTTATTACTTGATGGCTTACACAAGTTATTGCCTGGTGGTAGACATGTTATTGCCTAGTAGTAGAAACACGCTATAGCCTGGTGCTAGACACAAGTTATTGCTTGGTTGTAGACACAAGTTATTACCTGGTGGTAGACACAAGTTATTGCTTGGTTGTAGACACAAGTTACTACCTAGTGGTAGACACTTGTTATTACCTGGTGGTAGACACAAGTATTTACCTGGCGGTAGACACAAGTTATTTCCTAGTAGTAGAAACAAGTTATTGCCTAGTGGTAGACGCAAGTTATTGCCTGGTGCTAGACACAAGTTATTGCCTAGTGGTAGACACAAGTTATTACCCGGTGTTAGTCGCAAGTTTTTACCTGGTGGTAGACTCAAGTTATTACCTGGTGGTAGTCACAAGTTGTTGCTTAGTTGTAGACACAATTTATTATCTGGTGGTAGACACAAGTGTTTTCCATGTGGTAGACACAAGTTATTGCTTGTTTGTACACACAAGTTATTATCTGGTGGTAGACACAAGTGCTTACCAGGTGGCAGACACAAGTGCTTACCAGGTGGCAGTTACAAGTGTTTATCAGGTGGTAGACACAAGTGCTTACCAGGTGGCAGACACAAGTGCTTACCAGGTGGCAGACACAAGTGCTTACCAGGTGGTAGACACAAGTGTTTACCAGGTGGTAGACACAAGTGTTTACCAGGTGGTAGACACAAGTGTTTACCAGGTGGTAGACACAAGTTATTGCTTGTTTGTAGACACAAGTTATTACCTGGTGGTAGACACACGTGTTTACCTGGTGGTAGACACAAGTTATTGCTTGGTTGTAGACAAGTTATTACCTGGTGGTAGACACAATTTATTGCCTAGTGGTAGACACAAGTTAATACCTGGTGGTAGACACAAGTTAATGCCTGGTGGTAGACATATGTTATTACCTGGTGGTAGACACTTTTATCACACAATCACTTAAAACTACAGGTAAAAAAAAAAAAAGTAAAGTACCCCCGTCACGGCAAGTGGCGTATAGGAAATATGGTGTTAGTGACCATAAATTGTACAGACCTTCAGCACATGATTTTTGTAGTAATGTGGCCGGTATTACGCCTGTGCCGCTTCACTTTCCCAGAAAAAAATCCGGCACCCATTAAAGGCTGGGTGAACCCGGAGGCCGTAGGTTGGGATCGAACCCTACCCCTTGTCCTTTGTAGTCCAGTTCACTAACCACTGAGCTATAGCGGCTCCCAAACTACAGGTAAGAACTAGTCAAATACTAGTGACAAAGAGAAAAGTAAAACAACGTTGGCCCTGGCTAGGACACACACTGCGGAAGCTATTTAAGAGTATTGCAAGACGAGCCATTATTTGAAATCTTCGGGAAAGAGATAACGGAGAAGACCAAAATACACTCAGAGAAGACAGGTAGATACAGAGATGAATGGGACAGGGAAGACATCGTACGATCCAAATAATTTGTGAAGAAACATGACGACCCTGAAAGTGTTTATCGAAGATATATGCTCCAGAAGTGTTGAAAGGTAGAAGAAGAAGACGACGAATGTTAATCAACGTCAGAAAGATAGGCAAATATCGATACAAATAAAGATCAATAACTTGTGTACAACGCTGGCTCGCTCTTATAAAAATGTTATATACGAGTAAGCACGTGTGTCAACAGCGTTATAAGCTCATAGAAGAGATTAGGAATCCAACGAGCCGCAAAAGCTGCTACTCGAGTTTGTTATGAGGGTTTTATAGTGTTTATGTGTATGTGGGTGAGTGTGTGTGTGTCTGTGTGTGTTTGTGTTTGAGCAATTGTTCGCGCCTGTGTTTACGACTCTGGTACGGTTAAGTCAATATTGACAGCCACAATACATTTCTACACCTGGGCGCTGTGGGCTTGGTGGTAGACACACGTTATTACCTGCTAGCAGATATGTAATTATCTTTTGGTAGACACAAGTTATTACCTTGTGGTATACAAGTTATTACCTGGTGGTAGACTGAAATTATTACCTTGATGGTATACACAAGTTATTACATGATGGTAGACAAGTAATAAATTACCTTTTGATAGACCCAAGTTATTACATGATGGTAGACACAAGTCATTATCTGGTGGTGAGACACGCGTTATTTACCTAGACGTAGATATATACGAGTCATTAACTGGTAGTAGGCACAATATATTACCTGGTGGAAGATACACGTCATTACCAGGTAGTAGGCACAAGTTATTACCAAATGATAGACGCATACTGCAAATCTACATGTAATCTACATATAGAAGATATTGCAATAAATGTCATCAACATTAGTTAAGCGAATCTGTGATCTGTGTCCCGTATCAAGACACATAGAAAAGTAAAGTACCCCCGTCACGCCAAGTGGCGTAGAGGGAATATGGTGTTAGCGACCATACATTTTACAGACCTTCAGGACATGATTTTTGGGGTAATTGGTCGATTTTACGCCCGTACCACTTTACTTTCCCAGAAAAAATCCGGTACCCATTAAAGGCTGGATGAACCGGAAGCCGTCGGTTGGGATCGAACCCTACCTCTTGTCCTTTGTAGACCAGTCAACTAACCACTGAGCTATCGCGGCTCCCTATCAAGACACATCATCATCATCATCAAGTATCGGGCCTGCTGGCGTAGGTGATCATGTCTCTCCACAACTTTCGATCTCGACAGTTATTTATCATTTCTGTTGTTGACCTTCTACCAAGCCATTCTCTTAAGCTGTATGGTATTTTCTCTCTTTGCTTCCCTCTATCTCTTCGTCCCTCAATTTTTCCAGTTGTTACAATATATTCCAGTTGTTCTCTTCTCATTACATGGCCAAAAAATGATGATTGTTTCTTCCTGATATTGGAAATTAGCTCTCGTTTTGCTTTGACCTCTCTCAGAACATTTTCATTACTCTTTTTAGCTGTCCATGGTATTCTCAAAATTCTTTAGTAAACCACATTTCTACAGACTCCAGTTATTTCCTTGTCTGTTGTCCTACTGTCCATGATTCACATCCATATGTTAAGACTGGCTCTACATAACATTTAAGAACTCTTTTTTCTTGTTTCTATTGTCAAAATGGATTGCGTAGTATCTTCCTCATTTTTTTGGAAAGCTGCTTTTGCCTGAGCCATCCTACATCTCACCTCTGTTGCCTGAGCCATCCTACATCTCACCTCTGTTGCCTGAGCCATCCTACATCTCACCTCTGTTGCCTGAGCCATTCTGCATCTCACCTCTGTTGCCTGAGCCATCCTACATCTCACCTCTGTTGCCTGAGCCATCCTACATCTCACCTCTGTTGCCTGAGCCATCCTACATCTCACCTCTGTTGCCTGAGCCATTCTGCATCTCACCTCTGTTGCCTGAGCCATCCTACATCTCACCTCTGTTGCCTGAGCCATCCTACATCTCACCTCTGTTGCCTGAGCCATCCTACATCTCACCTCTGTTGTACATCTATCAAGACACATAAGATTTGTTATTTTACTTGAGCTTCGAGAATTGACCATATTCCGACTGTCGCCCCGGATATCTGTGAGCCAGCCCGATAAGGGGTTTCCCCGTAAACACACCAATGTTTGTGACGTACTGAGGTATACCAGATATAGACGGCTGACGACATTTTACCTACAACCGCCCCTGCATGCAATACTGAGACCGTCACAACCTTCGTCCTCCCCGCCCCTGCCTGCAATACTGAGACCGTCACAACCTTCGTCCTCCCCGCCCCTGCCTGCAATGCTGAGACTGTCACAACCTTCGTCCTCCCCGCCGCTGCCTGCAATACTGAGACCGTCACAACCTTCGTCCTCCCCGCCCCTGCCTGCAATACTGAGACCGTCACAACCTTCGTCCTCCCCGCCCCTGCCTGCAATACTGAGACCGTCACAACCTTCGTCCTCCCCGCCCCTGCCTGCAATACTGAGACCGTCACAACCTTCGCCCCCCCCCCGCGCCCCTGCCTGCAATACTGAGAGCGTCACAACCTTCGTCCTCCCCGCCCCTGCCTGCAATACTGAGACCGTCACAACCTTCGTCCTCCCCGCCCCTGCCTGCAATACTGAGACCGTCACAACCTTCGCCCCCCCCGCGCCCCTGCCTGCAATACTGAGAGCGTCACAACCTTCGTCCTCCCCGCCCCTGCCTGCAATACTGAGACCGTCACAACCTTCGCCCCCCCCTCCCGCCCCTGCCTGCAATACTGAGACCGTCACAACCTTCACCCCCCCGCCCCTGCCTGCAATACTGAGACCGTCACAACCTTCGCCCCCCCTACCGCCCCTGCCTGCAATACTGAGACCGTCACAACCTTCACCCCCCCCCCCCCCCGCCCTGCCTGCAATACTGAGAGCGTCACAAACTTCGGCACTTCCCCCCCTCCCCCCCTTGCCTGCAATACTGAGAAGGTCACAACCTTCGAGTCCCCCCCCCCCCTCCTTTTCCAGCTGGCAGGCTCAGATATGTCGGGGCTGACGTCCCGACTGTCCTGTCAGTCACTTCCTCTTCTTCTGCAGAGTTCGTGTCATCACTACTAATCGTTGTCGGCAGCCCTTATAATAGAGGCAAACGTGGGGACAGCAAACTGGGATATGTGCTTTTTTTCAACCCGATATATCCAACTTTAGCATGGGTTATGTTGGTACGGAGTTTCATTTCCTCTAGATCACTCACTTGACTAGAAGGTTCATTGGCTTACCAGTGCCATAACCATGGCGCAGTTGTCTGCTCTTGGCCCGGTCCATGTGTTGCATACCGCCCTCGTTCCGTTCTCGCAAGATCAAACAGCCACAGGAATAAGCACACAGCACAGGAATCACAGTTCCGGGGTTGGAATGAAAATTAACAACTGAAATCAAGACAATCTTTTAAAAGGAAATATAACCGTAAAGAGGCAGCAATTTATTATAGAGTGAGTTGTCATAGCAGTTCGTTTGATTCTATAACCAGTTCATCAAACAACACAACCACAACAGTAGCGGTTGAACACATCTTCAATGTAGAGAACAAATAAACATTTTTCTCTTATTCTTTCGCTTTTCTCTTTCTACCGTATTTTTTCGTTTTCTTCTTCTCCTTTTCTTCTTCTCTCTTCTTCTCTTTCTTATTCTCTTTTCTTCTTCTTATTCTCTTCTTTTTTATTCTTATCCTTCTTCTTTTTCTCCTCTTCATCTTTTCTCTTTTCTTTCGTCTTTTCCTCCTCTCCTTTACCTCTCTCACTTGTTCTTCTCGCGCTCTTCTCCTATCTCCTTCTCCTCTTCTTTTATTCCCCTTCTCGTATTTTTCTCTTCCTCATGTTCACTTATCTGTTCTCTTCTTCTCCTCATCCTATCTCTTACTGTCTTTTTTCGACGACAATTCCTCTTTCTCGTCCACCCTTCGACGACTAATCCTCTTCCTCGTCCACCCTTCGACGACTATTCCTCTTCTCGTCCACCCTTCGACGACTATTCCTCTTTCTCGTCCACCCTCCGACGACTATTCCTCTTTCTCGTCCACCCTCCGACGACTATTCCTCTTTCTCGTCCACCCTTCGACGACTATTACTCTTCTCGTCCACCCTCCGACGACTATTCCTCTTTCTCGTCCACCCTTCGACGACTATTCCTCTTCTCGTCCACCCTTCGACGACTATTCCTCTTCTCGTCCACCCTTCGACGACTATTACTCTTCTCGTCCACCCTCCGACGACTATTCCTCTTTCTCGTCCACTCTCCGACAACTATTCCTCTTTCTCGTCCACCCTTCGACGACTATTCCTCTTTCTCGTCCACCCTTCGACGACTATTCCTCTTTCTCGTCCACCCTCCGACGACTATTCCTCTTTCTCGTCCACCCTTCGACGACTATTACTCTTCTCGTCCACCCTCCGACGACTATTCCTCTTTCTCGTCCACCCTTCGACGACTATTCCTCTTTCTCGTCCACCCTCCGACGACTATTCCTCTTTCTCGTCCACCTTTTGAACTACATTAACAGGTCGTCGATGCGTTCAGATCTAGTTTACAGCAAGCTACAATATCTACGCTGTCGACCCAACACATTCGAATTCCGCATGACATTTTTGAATACCAGATTGCCTTCCCTGTTGGTGTATTAAAAGCCTACGATACGGAGCTTGCATACGAATCTATATTAAAACTGGAAGTTGGCGAAGGAGTTAATGACACGATGCGCTATATAATTAGTGTTTAGCACAATATGGAAATGAGCAGGAAAAATCAAATTAAACATGGCGGAACCGTAATCTATTCTGAACACAACGATAATAACCATAAACACGCTGCAAGAGGGTATTTATGAATCTGCCAGATACCGACTGGGGCCGAACATTTTACTAACATGTACAATAAATAATAGGTTCTATTGACTCTCTCTCTGGTGTATTTCGCAGATGAAACAAATTGAATTTTCGGGTGTATGGTCTGTGGTGTGTCTCACACATGATGCTCATGATGATATATGTTTCCCTGGTGGCCACCGGGGTCACCACGCTGAGGAGAGAATAGATGGAACCACTGTTATCCGCCATTTTTTTTTTTTTGAAGCGACTAAGGAGGTATGGAGTCGTCTCCTCATCAGTAGAGAGGGCGTGCACGGAGCGCTATCATTAACGGAATTTAAACCATTCATTTCGGAAAATGTTGCATCAAGTGGTGGAGCGGATATGGGGAATTTCTGATTGCAATGAAACTGGTTCCATGTATAGAATAGAAAAGATATATGTTATTTTACTGATTCGTTGATTCATTGTCTTCTATGCAAGCCTGGATGTAGACTTTGCGAGGCCTTAAACTAATTAACGTAACTGAAACTTTGAGGTCCCCTTTTGATAACATTAACATAGGAAAGACCCTATAATAGATTACGATAAAATAATTGTCAGGTTTCCTCAGACTTTCAGGCTTTAAGCTGTAGTTTATTTAGCCTAGGTCTAAATCCGGCTCTGCTTCTACGTATACCTCTTTTTCCTAATTTTAATTTTAATTTTAATTATTTTTTTTTTTACTTACCTTACCTTGCATTCCTCTACATCTACTATTTGTTAGCGTCGAGTCTATATATTTGTGTGCCTGCCTGTCTGTCTGTCTACCCGTCAGTCTGTCTGTCTGTCTTCGTGTCTGCTTGCCTGCCAGTATGTCTGCCTGCCTGCCTGTCTTTCTGTCTGTCTGTCTGTCTATTTGCCTGCCTGACTATCTCTCTGTCTGCCTGCCTGTCTCTTTGTCTGCATGCCTGTCTGCTTGCCTACCAGTATGTCTGCCAGCCAGTATGTCTGCCTGCCTGTGTGTCTGCCTGCCTGTCTCTCTGTCTGCCTGCATGTGTGTATGCCTGCCTGTCTCTCTGTCTGCCTGCCTGTCTGCTTGCCTACCAGTATGTCTGCCAGCCAGTATGTCTGCCTGCCTGTGTGTCTGCCTGTCTGTCTCTCTGTCTGCCTGCATGTGTGTCTGCCTGCCTGTCTACTTGCCTGTCTGAACGCATGTCTGCCTGCCTGTCTCTGTCTGCCTGCCTGTCTACTTGCCTGTCTGCCTGCCTGTCTGCTTGCCTACCAGTATGTCTGCCTGCCTGTCTACTTGCCTGTCTGAACGCATGTCTGCCTGCCTGTCTACTTGCCTGTCTGCCTGCCTGTCTACTTGCCTGTCTGCCTGCCTGTCTACTTGCCTGTCTGTCTGCCTATCTGTCTACATTTTTCGAGCACATCGCAAGGAGAGGAAAGTTGGAATACTTGGTTACAACTGGCAGAATACAGGGAAAAGAGATATCACGGACGACAAAGAGAGAAGATAGTAGATAACTTGGTGTCATGACATGGAAAACAGTCAACGACAGAATTTATACGATGTACTATGGATAGACGACTGTGGAAGGACATGTTCGGCAACACCAACCGATATGACACATTATGACGATGATCATAATATACATGTGGTTTTATTGTGCTTCGATATCTCTTAATATCAGGGTTGATGATATCATAGCTTTTCATCTAGTAAGATGGATAACCTGTTACAAATTACTTATTGTGTTATAGTTGTCAGCGTTGTTGTTATGTGACATGTGTTTGATAGAAAGGTAGGGCGAAAAGCTGATATTCAGTTTCATGTGATAATAAACAATACTTTAATAAAAAAAAGTAAAGTACCCGCGTCACGCCAAGTGGCGTATAGGGGAATATGGTGTTAGTGACCCTATATTTTACAGACCTTCAGCACATGATTTTTGGGGTAATGTGGTCGGTATTACGCACGTGCTGCTTTACTTTCCCAGAAAAAAATCCGGTACCCATTTAAGGCTGGGTGAACCCGGAAGCCGTTGGTTGTGATCGAACCCTACCCCTTGTCCATGGTAGTCATAAACAATACTTGAACGACATATTTGACCAGTACAATGTGTGTGTCATTAGAGAAGCACCAAGATTTATTATTTCAACAAATACCATGATTTATCATAAAACAAGTCAAAAATTTGTCATAAAAGAAATACTAAGTTCCATCATAAATCAAACACTAAGATCTATAAATGAACAAGTATCAATGTTTTTTTACTAAAGAAAATTCCAAGATCTGTTTTCAGTTAAGTACTCAGATATATATATATATATATATATATATATATATATATATATATATTCGCATCGTGAGTTTGGTCTGGCCGGGAGCCGCAATAGCTCAGTGGTTAGTGAACTGGACTACAAAGGACAAGAGGTAGGGTTCGATCCCAACCGACGGCTTCCGGGTTCACCCTTGTCTCAAATGGGTACCGGATTTTTTTCTGGGAAAGTAAAGCGGCACGGGCATAATACTGACCACATTACCCCAAAAATCATGTGCTGTAGGTCTGTAAAATTTATGGTCACTAACACCATATCCCCCATACACCACTTGGCGTGACGGGGCTCTTTACTTTTTACTTTTACCACGTCTGACCGCCTTATCTGGTTCCTCCTTCTTTGTGATTTTGTGACGTCAAAATCGTACCGACCAAGACAAAAATAAAATACCATGGGATCTGAACCGGCATCAAACTAGTTAATAGTCGAGTGCACTAACCACTATGCTAGCTGCCTCGTTTGTACAACTGTTGTTCGTTTTTTCATGAATCGGTTTGTCGGTATTTCTCCTTTCTGGCTCAACATATTCTATAAGCGTGTAAGATGTTTCCGCTAGTTTAAGTTTCTCCTCAGTGCCACTCTTAAAACGCAATTTAAATTCAACAAAATGTGTGTTATACTGCGTCCACATGTAACGTATAAGGAGAATTCGACAAGGACAGGCGCAGTGTTCGTAAAACAAAGGCATGACCATATTTAAGTAACATGGCCTTTTCCGTTTAAGATAACGAAGGCGGCCCTAAAAAATAAATTGGTCGCTCAATGTTGGCTGCTGTGCCTTTCACACGGAGCACAAAGGTATATTTTCGGAATGGCGCTGAGGTAAACATATTCATTATGTGTTTGCCCCTCTATAAATCTGACAATTAGTCCCTTGTCGGCTGTCTCGGAAAAAGAGTAAAATCAATACAAGTGGTGTTTGCCACATGGATAAAGAAAATGAGGGCTAGCGTGCCACACTAGACTATGAATCAAATTTAAGAAACATCTCAGTGCAAATCTACAGCCCTTTGGGATTGACGATCGATACGCCGCCTTTGAGTGTTGGTCGTAACACGCAGTGTTAAGAATATTGATGTTTGTAGTAGAACGAAAAATTGATGACGTTTTGAATATAAACCTGCAATTGTTGCGACGAGTAATAGGAGAGAATTGAAATCAGTCCTGATTGTGTATTCTAGGAAGAACGACTCGTCTTGTTACCGTGTCCTTTATGTTTTTACTTTTAAATGTTTGACTTATTGAGAATTAATAACCGACGTCGCTGTTTTTTTCTTAAATTTGCATTTAGCTGTGACAACAGCCTACTAACAGTAATATTGGAAGGGAAAATACAAGGCAAAAGAGGCAGACCAAGACTAAGATGAACGAGTCAGCCTATGACAACCTGCACCATGAAAGCAAGAGACAGGGCGGAATAGCGATCCATGGTAGCCAACCTTCGATACGGAGACAGCACTTGATGATGATGATTTAGCTGTGGACACTTTCCGGTTAGAGCTATCATAAACATTGCTCGTACTTCCTCCTAGTGATGACAGAAGTTGCTGTATCTTTTTCTCTATATCTTTTTCTATCTCTTTCTCTATCTTCTCTCTCTCTCTCTCTCTCTCTCTCTCTCTCTCTCTCTCTCTCTCTCTCTATCTATCTATCTCTTTCCTTCTCACTTTTTCTCTCTTTCCCACTTCTCTCTCTTTCTCACTTCTCTCTCTCTCTCTCTCTCTCTTTCACACTCTCTCTCTCTCTCTCTCTCTTTCACTCTCTCTGTGAGTATATGAAGCTTCATTTAAGGTACGACCAAATTGGAAACAAGCAGCGACAAACCTGCCCCGCCTCGCTTGTTATTTGAGATCAGCTCTTAACGTCGTCAGCATCTTAACTTTTATGCAACATCCACGCAAAAACCTCAAAATATTCGCTGCCACGCTGAGTCAATCTACCATGAATCCATTTCTTGGTGCTACTCTCAGTCAATCTACCATGAATCCATTTCTTGGTGCTACTCTCAGTCAATCTACCATGAATCCATTTCTTGGTGCTACTCTCGGTCAATCTACCATGAATCCATTTCTTGGTGCTACTCTCAGTCAATCTACCATGAATCCATTTCTTGGTGCCACTCTCAGTCAATCTACCATGAATCAATTTCTTGGTGCCACTCTCAGTCAATCTGCCATGAATCCATTTCTTGGTGCTACTCTCAGTCAATCTACCATGAATTCATTTCTTGGTGCTACTCTCAGTCAATCTACCATGAATCCATTTCTTGGTGCCACCCTCAGTCAATCTACCATGAATTCATTTCTTGGTGCTAATCTCAGTCAATCTACCATGAATTCATTTCATGGTGCCACTCTCAGTCAATCTACCATGAATCCATTTCATGGTGCTACTCTCAGTCAATCTACCATGAATCCATTTCTTGGTGCTACTCTCAGTCAATCTATCATGAATCCATTTCTTGGTGCTACTCTCAGTCAATCTACCATGAATCCATTTCTTGGTGCTACTCTCAGTCAATCTACCATGAATCCATTTCTTGGTGCTACTCTCAGTCAATCTACAATGAATCCATTTCTTGGTGCTACTCTCAGTCAATCTACCATGAATCCATTTCTTGGTGCCACTCTCAGTCAATCTACAAAGAATCCATTTCTTGGTGCTACTCTCAGTCAATCTACCATGAATCCATTTCTTGGTGCTACTCTCAGTCAATCTACCATGAATCCATTTCTTGGTGCTACTCTCAGTCAATCTACCATGAATCCATTTCTTGGTACTACTCTCAGTCAATCTACCATGAATCCATTTCTTGGTGCCACTCTCAGTCAATCTACCATGAATCCATTTCTTGGTGCTACTCTCAGTCAATCTACCATGAATCCATTTCTTGGTGCTACTCTCAGTCAACAGTCAATCTACCATGAA
Source organism: Megaustenia siamemsis (assembly GCA_032433765.1). Taxonomy (NCBI): domain Eukaryota; kingdom Metazoa; phylum Mollusca; class Gastropoda; order Stylommatophora; family Ariophantidae; genus Megaustenia; species Megaustenia siamemsis. The sequence goes on along the minus strand of JAVIAB010000073.1, from coordinate 14,375,231 downwards.
TCCATTTCTTGGTGCTACTCTCAGTCAATCTACCATGAATCCATTTCTTGGTGCTACTCTCAGTCAATCTACCATGAATCCATTTCTTGGTACTACTCTCAGTCAATCTACCATGAATCCATTTCTTGGTGCTACTCTCAGTCAATCTACCATGAATCCATTTCTTGGTGCTACTCTCAGTCAATCTACCATGAATCCATTTCTTGGTGCTACTCTCAGACAGTATAATTGTGTGGCCCTACACTCAATCTACCATCAATCCATTTCTTGGTGCTTCACTCAGACAATCTACCACCAATTTATTTCTTGATGCTTTACTCAGACAATCTACCACCAATTTATTTCTTGCTGCTTTACTCAGACAATCTACCATCAATCCATTTCTTGCTGCTTTACTCAGACAATCTACCACCAATTTATTTCTTGAAGCTTTACTCAGACAATTTACCACCAATTTATTTCTTGATGATTTACTCAAACAATCTACCACTAATTCATTTCTTGATGCTTTACTCAGACAATCAACCACCAATTTTTTTCTTGCTGCTTTACTCAGACAATCTACCACCAATTTATTTCTTGATTCTTTACTCAGACAATCTACCACCAATTGATTTCTTGATGATTTACTCAAACAATCTACCACCAATTCATTTCTTGATGCTTTACTCAGACAATCTACCACCAATTTTTTTCTTGCTGCTTTACTCAGACAATCTACCACCAATTTATTTCTTGATTCTTTACTCAGACAATCTACCACCAATTGATTTCTTGATGCTTTACTCAGACAATCTACCATCAATCCATTTCTTGGTGCTTTACTCAGACAATCTACCAACAATCCATTTCTTTGTGCTTTACTCAGACAATCTACCATCAATTTATTTCTTGGAGCTTTACTCAGACAATCTACCACAAATTTATTTCTTGGTGCTTTACTCAGACAATCTACCACCAATTTATTTCTTGTGGTGCTTTACTCAGACAATCTACCACCAATTTATTTCTTCAGCCACTCTCAGACAGTATACAATAATTTCCTTACCTTTCACTGAATCTACATTCATCAATTTCTTTCTTGGTACTACTCTCCCATTCCTACCAAGATCGGCATTATTTCCCCTGTGATCCCATTACTTGCTTCTATGGCAAGACAGTCCCCATCTACCGCACACTTGTTTCATTGCCCTCTGCTTGCAATGATTTACCTTCTAGTCTACATCGTGCTGATGTGTTTTTATATATACATGCTCTTCATTGTAGTCAACATTTTCTCCATTCAAAAACATACACATAATAATTAGCTAAAGCCAAGAGATCTTAGATTAAAATACCAGTAATACTCAAGACAAAGATCCTCATTAGGCATATGTTTGGCATGTTTGTATATGGATATGTTGTTGTTGTTGTTGCGTTCGCCAGCTTTCAACTCTGGCGAAGTCCCTAGAGACTAGGAACTGAATTTTGCGTGTTAATCCATTTTTCCCTGGCAGCCGTGTGCACAGGGGTCCCTCGCCGCACTTGCAGATAACTCCGACTTCGGAGGTACTCATGTTTTTTTCCGTCGATGAGTAATTGACGTTTCAAGCCGGGCCTCGTTGCTGAGACCAGGGATGGTTGCCGCAGAAATAAATCATAAATAAAAATCCCAACCGGTGTAGCCGGCATTTGAACCCACAACCTCTCTGTCTCGAGGCAGATATGGATCTGATATGCGGACTACATATTCAGGACATGAAAGGAAGAAACAGCTTTTATGAGCATCGATTTCACAAAATATTGAACATTAAATAAGAGAATAGAATAACTAACTCACTTGTTTTACAATGGGCTAAACTTTCATCCACAGACAACCTTATGATGCCGAAGACTGGGATGGAAGTAAGTCCTGTATTGAGAACTTTGGAATGGCAAGAGATATATCACTAGTGGTCACAAAAGGTAGCTTTGAGATGTCTGTACAGCATCAGTGAGGGATTTCTCCATCATTGTAAGGGACTGGGCTAATCTGGAGACAGTGTTGACATGGAGAATATAAATAAATAAATATCCAGAGTTAGGACTTTGTCTGCATTTAAATATAACAACTGCTATCCTTAGGCCCACAAGGAAAATGGTTACAGGAATGAGGGCAAGGGTAATATACAAGTAGAAGACGAACCTTACAGAGATCAGAACTAGAGGTAATAGTTTTAACGAAATCAAAGGTCCATGTGCTTGCCTGCTTGCTTGTTGCTTGCTTGCTTACTGCCTTGCTAACTTGTTGCTTGCTGACTTGCCTGCTTGCTTGCTTGCTGCTTGATTACTTGCTTGCCTGTTTGCTTGCTTGCTGCCTTGCTTGCTGCCTTGCTTGCTGCCTTGCTTGCTTACTTGCTGCTTGCTTGCTTACTTGCTGCCTTGCTTGCTGCCTTGCTTACTTGTTGCTTGCTTGCTTGCTGCCTTGCTTGCTGCCTTGCTTGCTGCCTTGCTTGCTGCCTTGCTTGCTTGCTGCTTGATTACTTGCTTGCCTGTTTGCTTGCTTGCTGCCTTGCTTGCTTGCTGCCTTGCTTGCTGCCTTGCTTGCTTACTTGCTGCTTGCTTGCTTACTTGCTGCCTTGCTTGCTGCCTTGCTTACTTGTTGCTTGCTTGCTTGCTGACTTGCTTGCTTGCTGACTTGCTTGCTTGCTGCTTGCTTGTTTGCTTGATTACTAAAGGTGTACACCTCTTCGTCGCAGGCCTTTAAAAAAGGGCGTTAAGTGGGCGTGCCAGCGTTGTGTTGTAGTTTGAAGTATAACTCTGATATTTGCGCCTTTCGTCCCAACACATCCGACTTCAGCACGAAAGGTCGATATTAAAATAATTATGTTTCTAAAGTATCGTTTTGCCCATACCGTGCACACAGAGAAGCCCAACTTCACCACTCCTCCCTCTAGTATTTCTGTTACTCATCAACATACGCGATAGTTGATTTCTCTGTAAATTCGTCAGTTGGATTCGGGCTGCTGTTGTCTCGTCACTCTTTGATTTCTCTGAAAATGTGTCTGTTTTTCTCAACGTGAAATTGTTTCATACTTCACTTGATTTGCAAAGGCTGGTCTGTCACATTATTTCTTGTCCTGCGAACATACCTACCTTTCATCTGTAGGCCTTTTCTCTTGTATACTGTTGTAAACTGTTGTTGTATACTGTTTTCGTATACTGTTGTTGTATACTGTTTTCGTATACTGTTGTTGTATACTGTTGTATACTGTTGTATACTGTTGTTGTATGTTGTTGTACACTGTTGCTGTATAATGTTGTACACTGTTTCTGTATACTGTTGTACACTCTTGTTGTATACTGTTGTTGTATACTGTTGTTGTATACTGTTGTACACTGTTGCTGTATAATGTTGTACACTGTTGCTGTATACTGTTGTACACTGTTGTTGTATACTGTTGTTGTATACTGTTGTTGTATACTGTTCCTGTATACTGTTGTATACTGTTGCTGTAGACTGTTGTTGTATACTGTTGTTGTATACTGTTGTATATTGTTGTACACTGTTGCTGTATAATGTTGTACACTGTTGCTGTATACTGTTGTACACTGTTGTTGTATACTGTTGTTGTATACTGTTGTAGACTGTTGTACACTGTTGTACACTGTTGCTGTATACTGTTGTACACTGTTGTTGTATACTGTTGCATACTGTTGTTGTATACTGTTGTATACTGTTGTTGTATACTGTTGTATACTGTTGCTGTATACTGTTGTTTACTGTTGTTGTATACTGTTGTATACTGTTGTTGTTGTATACTGTTGTTTACTGTTGTTGTATACTGTTACTTATACTGTTGTATATTGTTGTTGTATACTGTTGTACACTGTTGCTGTATACTGTTGTATCTGTTGTTTACTGTTGTTGTATACTGTTTTTTACTGTTGTTGTATACTGTTGTTTACTGTTGTTGTATACTGTTGTATGCTGTTGCTGTATACTGTTGCTGTATACTGTTGTACACTGTTGCTGTATACTGTTGTTGTATACTGTTGTATACTGTTGTACACTTTTGTTGTATACTGTTGTTGTATAATGTTGTATACTGTTGTACACTGTTGTTGTATACTGTTGCTGTATACTGTTGTACACTGTTGTTGTATACTGTTGTTGTATACTGTTGTTGTATACTGTTGTTGTATACTGTTGTATACTGTTGTATACTGTTGCTGTATACTGTTGTACACTGTTGTTGTATACTGTTGCTGTATACTGTTGTATACTGTTGTACACTGTTGTTGTATACTGTTGCTGTATACTGTTGTTGTATACTGTTGTATACTGTTGTTGTATACTGTTGTATACTGTTGTATACTGTTCTATACTGTTGTTGTATGTTGTTGTACACTGTTGCTATATACTGTTGTTGTATACTGTTGTACACTGTTGCTGTATAATGTTGTACACTGTTGTTGTATACTGTTGTTGTATACTGTTGTTGTATACTGTTGTACACTGTTCTATACTGTTGTTGTATGTTGTTGTACACTGTTGCTGTATACTGTTGTTGTATACTGTTGTTGTATACTGTTGTACACTGTTGCTGTATAATGTTGTACACTGTTGTTGTATACTGTTGTTGTATACTGTTGTTGTATACTGTTGTTGTATACTGTTCCTGTATACTGTTGTACACTGTTGTACACTGTTGTACACTGTTGCTGTATACTGTTGTACACTGTTGTTGTATACTGTTGTATACTGTTGTTGTATACTGTTGTATACTGTTGTTGTATACTGTTGTATACTGTTGCTGTATACTGTTGTACACTGTTGTTTACTGTTGTTGTATACTGTTGTATACTGTTGTTGTATACTGTTGTTTACTGTTGTTGTATACTGTTGTTTACTGTTGTTGTATACTGTTGTTTACTGTTGTTGTATACTGTTGCTGTATACTGTTGTATATTGTTGTTGTATACTGTTGTACACTGTTGCTGTATACTGTTGTATCTGTTGTTTACTGTTGTTGTATACTGTTGTTTACTGTTGTTGTATACTGTTGTTTACTGTTGTTGTATACTGTTGTATGCTGTTGCTGTATACTGTTGCTGTATACTGTTGTACACTGTTGCTGTATACTGTTGTTGTATACTGTTGTATACTGTTGTACACTGTTGTTGTATACTGTTGTTGTATACTGTTGTATACTGTTGTCTACTGTTGTTGTATACTGTTGTTGTATACTGTTGTATACTGTTGCTGTATACTGTTGTATACTGTTGTACACTGTTGTTGTATACTGTTTTATACTGTTGTTGTATACTGTTGTATACTGTTGTACACTGTTGTTGTATACTTTTGTATACTGTTGCTGTATACTGTTGTATACTGTTATACACTGTTGTTGTATACTGTTGTACACTGTTGTTGTATACTGTTGTATACTGTTGCTGTATACTGTTGTATACTGTTGTACACTGTTGTTGTATACTTTTGTACACTGTTGTTGTGTACTGTTGTATACTGTTGCTGTATACTGTTGTATACTGTTGTTGTATACTGTTGTATACTGTTGTATACTGTTGTATACTGTTGTATACTGTTGTTGAATACTGTTGTTGTATACTGTTGTATACTGTTGTTGTATACTGTTGTATACTGTTGTACACTGTTGCTGTATACTGTTGTATACTGTTGCTGTATACTGTTGTATACTGTTGCTGTATACTGTTGTATACTGTTGTACACTCTTGTTGTATACTGTTGTACACTGTTGTTGTATACTGTTGTTGTATACTGTTGTTGTATACTGTTGTATACTGTTGTTGTATACTGTTATACACTGTTGTTGTATACTGTTGTACACTGTTGTTGTATACTGTTGTACACTGTTGTTGTATACTGTTGTATACTGTTGTATACTGTTGTTGTATACTGTTGTACACTGTTGCTGTATACTGTTGTACACTGTTGCTGTATACTGTTGTACACTGTTGTTGTATACTGTTGTACACTGTTGTTGTATACTGTTGTACACTGTTGTTGTATACTGTTGTACACTGTAGCTGTATACTGTTGTACACTGTTGTTGTATACTGTTGTACACTGTTGTTGTATACTGTTGTACACTGTTGTTGTATACTGTTGTTGTATACTGTTGTATACTGTTGTTGTATACTGTTGTACACTGTTGTTGTATACTGTTGTTGTATACTGTTGTTGTATACTGTTGTTGTATACTGTTGTACACTGTTGTTGTATACTGTTGTACACTGTTGTTGTATACTGTTGTACACTGTTGTTGTATACTGTTGTTGTATACTGTTGTGCACTGTTGTTGTATACTGTTGTACACTGTTGTTGTATACTGTTGTTGTATACTGTTGTATATTGTTGTACACTGTTGCTGTATTCTGTTGTATACTGTTGTTGTATATTGTTGTTGTATACTGTTGTTGTTCACTGTTGTTGTATACTGTTGTTGTATACTGTTGTACACTGTTGCTGTATTCTGTTGTATACTGTTGCTGTATATTGTTGTTGTATACTGTTGTATACTGTTGCTGTATACTGTTGCTGTATACTGTTGTGCACTGTTGTTTTATATTGTTGTACACTGTTGTTGTATACTGTTGTACACTAATGTTGTATACTGTTATACACTGTTGTATACTGTTGTTGTTTACTGTTGTATAGTGTACGCACTGAAGATGAACCTATAAAAGGTCTTTGAAAATGTTCATTTAACTGTTTTAAACGATGCCATTTTACGAGTGGATAACTTTTTTTCGACTTGCATTTCTGTCCATCAGTAAATGATAAGGTTAAACTTGACTATAAACGGAGAACCTAGGACAAAAACCAAGTGCTGATAATGGAGCATTGTGTGTCCAAGTGGAATATTCTTGACATGAAAATACTGAACAAATAAACTTGTTTACAACAGTGTATTGGTTAACGTCTTTGAGATGACAAAATGAGAATGAGTCAAACTGGCATGTCAACAATCTACAAGTGAAATATTTGAAGACAAAACCGAAATCGTGCTAAAAATGAACAACTTCCTTGTAGACAAAGAGGAAGCAATTAAGAGAAAAGTTATAGCCGCTTCCTGGAGCACACAGGAAACGTTTGTATTTAATTGTGTCGACCGTTGAGGATCTTGCTGCTTGCTTGCGTTCGCCCGATGACTAAAGTATTTTGGAGTATTCTAGTAGACTGCAGAATTACTCTTCATCATCCGCCCTTAAAATGACGTTAAATGGGCGTGTATGCGTTGTGTTGGGGTTTACAGTATAACTGTGATATTTGCGCCTTTCGGCCCAACACATCCGACTTCAGCACGATTGAGGATCTTCAAAACTATCATCTTGAGTGATGTTTACATATTTTATTTATCCATTGATTTCGTCTGCCATAACGTTAAGTGACGAACATATCATTGCCATGTTTGCTTCTGTCTTGATAAGAGCAATAATACTTTTTCTTCTTATTCTCCTTCTCCTTCTGCTTCTTCTACCCTTCAACCCCGTATGGAGCTTAGGTCTTCAACAAACACTTTCCGTTCTGTTTCTTTCTATTCTTTTAAGACCATTCCATGTCTTCCCCATCATCTTCATCTCTGCTTCTATCTGTCTTCTCCAAGAATATTTTGTCTTCCTCTTTGTCTTTTTCCTTGGAGATTCCACAAAAAAGGACCTGTTGTGTTATACTCTCAGTTGGTTTCCACAATGTGTGTCCTATTCAGCGCCATTGTCTTCACTGTATCTCTTTATCCACTGATATTGGACAGGTAGCTTTATATAATTCTATAATAGTGATTTTGTCCTGCCATTTCCTTTCTTTTATTCTGCGCAAGCATCCATTAATGAAGCTCTGTATCTTCATGATTGTAATGTTTGTTCTTCTCCATGTTTCACAGCCATATAATAGGACTGACTTAACATTAGAGTTGACAATTTTTATTTTTATATTTAACCTAATTTCTTTGGACTTCCATATGTTTCCAAGTGCAACAAATGCTCCTCTTGCTTTTGATCACCTTATTTTGGTACTTTCTTCTGTTCCTCCCGCTTTGTCTATATTACTGCCCAGATATATGTAAGATTGTACGTCTAAAGAGGAATCTATCATATTGTTCCTTGGTTATTGCCAGTTGCATTAATTCTCATAATTTTGGTTTTATCTCTATTTATTTTCACTCCTAGCTGTTGTAATCTCTCATCAAGTATGCTCATTTTATCCTGCATCTGTTGATGATTATGTAATAGGAGAGCTATGTCATCAGCAAAATCTAAGTCATTAAGTTGCTTGCTCAGTGACCACTGGATTCCATTTTTGTTGTTTTATTTTCATAATCTAATCTGTGGCCAGTAGAAAAGAAATGGAGACAGAAGGCATCCCTGCCCCACGCATGTTCTTATTTCAAATGCTTCTGTAAGCTGCCCTTCATGTACCACACTACATTTCATTCTTTTATACATTGTTCTTATGAAGTTTATAAACTTTATGGGGATTTCTTAATGACTCAGCAACTTCTAATGCATTCCTCTGTCTAAAATTTCAAATGTATTTTTGTAATCTATGAATCCGATATCAAGTGGAGGCTGTAGCTCCGAGCTTTGATCAACTATTATACGTAAGGTATATTTCCTCTTATCCATTTTAATGCATTTTCTCACTTATTTGTTCAACTCTGTATAAGTTTCCTGTGTCTTGGCTTTAGTACTTCTCGCTTTGCTTGTATTTATGTCTGCTTTATTATTCTTTCTTTAATTTTCTCTAGGGCCTCTACTGCTATCCATGCCTTATTCTGGAGTTCTCGTTTCGCCAGGGTTTCTTCACATGTCTCCTTCTATATATCTTTTACCTCTTTCCAATGATCTTCTATATTTATTGTATTTTCTAGTTGTTGGAGGATTTGATATTTGTTTGATATCGTGACTGCAAATTTATCTCTAATTCCTTGTTCTTTAAGAATCCCTACATTGAAACATATTGTCTTCCCTTATGTGTTGTAGTATATCTTTTTATTTTAAGTTTAAGTTTGGCTATCAGAAAAGGGTGATCTGAAGATCTGCTCCTCTATATACTTTTACATCCTGTAAGGATGACAAACTTTTTATTAATCCATATGTGGTCAAACTGATTCCCCGTTCAAAGATCTTTTGACACCAATGTAGCTTTATGTATTCTTTTATGTTGGAGTACTGTTCCTCCTAGCTTATTTGATTAAGAGAACATAAATTCACGTACATCTCTTCGTTGTCATTCATTTCTCCAAGTCCATGTTTTCCCATGATCTCATATAAGCCTCTGTTGTCTGATCCTACTTTTGCGTTTAGATCTCCCATCAAGATTATAATATCGTTGGCTCGTCTTCCATCCACCTGAGATTGCAACTGTTTATAGAATTCATCTTTAACAAAACCTTCCTTATCATTGGTCGGGGCATAGCATTAGATAATATGTGTTTTTATTTTGTTTTTTTTGTTTTAAATATTGCTCTTATTTGTCTTATTCGCACATTCCTAGAATATCTATTTTGTAGTTTGCCATTTCTGCTGCTACTTGTGAAGCTTTTCCTTGTTCAGAGAAAGTACATTCCAGGTACCAATTCTGGAGAATTTCCTGGTAGACAAAAGGTGAGTCGGCGACCCGGACTCCTTGCAGCTTTCTCCGGATTGCGTCATACATCTCTTAGACGGTTTCTTCTCTTTCACTTGTGCATGTTTATGAAATTTTTGTGGGATATTTTTTTTTTACAGTATATGATAGCCAGTCCAATGCCCAACGCTCCTTAGTCGCCTCTTATGAACACGCCTGGTAGGAAACAGCGCTACAATTCTTTACACCCCTTTCGGACCCCGGCAGCGCACAGGCGATTAATACTTTTACTGGATGTAAAATCTTACATATTCCATGGCAGTAATATAAACAAAGAAGGAAGAACAAAGAATGATAATGATACAAAAAGCAAGAGTAGTCTTCGTTGGACTAGGAAACACACGGAAATAAAAAAATACGGTTAAATAAAATGAAAATAAAAAAAAGACGTAACTCCAATGTTACATCAGTCCATTTATATAACTGTGAAACATGGAGAGCAAAAAATACGAAGATACAGACCTTCATTAATGGATGTTTGAGCAGAATAAAAGGATGGAAATTGCAGGACAAAATCACTAACTTAGAACTATGAGAAAGTATCAGTCAAATACCAAAGGACAAAGATATACTACGAAGACGATAGCATTGGATATGATACACACTGCGGAAGCTAACTGAAGTATTTCACGTCAGGCCCTTTTTTGAATCCCCAGGGGAAAAGACAAAGAGGGAGACTAAAATATTTTTGGAGTAATCAGGTGGAAGCAGACGAAGATGATAGGGAAGACATGGAATGATCTTAAAAGAATGACAAGAAACAGAACGGCTTGGAAGGTGTTTCATGAAGACCAATGCTCCATGGGGAGCTGAAAGGAAGAAGTAGAAGCAGAATAGCAATAATGAAAGTAAAAATAATAGTAATAATCCACAGAGGAGGAGACACAGATGATGGCCGAAATACACTTGGAGAAGACAGGTGGAAGAAGCGATGAAGTGGCTGTGTAAGACATAGAATGATCTTAAAAGAATGGTAAAAATCTCCCGAAAGATAGTTAATAAAAAAAAGAATAAAAATAAACATGTTTCTTTATTCATCACACTTGGGTCTTATTTTAAAGTAAGGATAGTCTTTGCCGCAGAAATAAGAAAACTCAGTCTTTATTACTTATAATGTTCTTTGTTGGGTCTGCTTTGGTTGTTTAGCATTGTATTGTTCTCGATATTAACATTATCCTGTTCTCGATATTAACATTATCATGTTCTTGATATTAACATTATCCTGTTCTTGATATTAACATTATCCCGTTCTTGATATTAATATTATACTGTTCTTGATATTAACATTATCCCGTTCTTGATATTAACATTATCCTGTTCTTGATATTAACATTATCCCGTTCTTGATATTAATATTATCCTGTTATTGATATTAACATTATCCTGTTCTTGATATGGTTGGTTGGTTGGTTGCGTTCGCCCGATGACTAAAGTATTCTAGAGTATCGTGGTAGACTAGAATATTCCTCTTTATCATCCGCCCTTACAAGGACGTAGTGGACGTGTCTGCGTTGTGTTGTGGTTTGCAGTATAACTGTTATATTTGCGCCTTTCGGCCCAACACACCCGACTTCAACACGACATTTTTGAGTACCGGGTTGTCTTCCCTCTTCGATCCCTGCACGCTTGGCCAGACTAGACAGGTTAGTCTGTTACTGGAGGCACCACGGAGAGGTGGAGCAGGGTCTGGATGGTTTTGATTCACCGATCCTGGCGCAAGCCATCAGCTGTGGGTCGCTGACAACTTCCAGCTCTGATGCTGGGAGCTGCGCCTTCGCCTCCGTTCTTGATATTAACATTATCTTCGTTAGGTCTTTATTAGATCTCATCAAAGTTATATCGATGAAAACGCCAGTCAAGTGCACGGCTTTTTGTTTGAAACTAAAAGTGATATTTCGGCTTTAATCATCGAAATGTAGCCATGTTTATGAATTAAGATCATTTCCTTATTGATGATTATGTCCTTAGGTAACTATAATCCGCTCATTTTTAGATTGATATTGTCCGGGAGTGGTTCGAATTTGTGACACTGCTCAATAGTATTAAAATCATATCTTCGATAATTTCTATGCTATTGATATTCTCCTTATTGTTAACGAAAAGAACGTTTTCACAATTGTAAAAATTCGACACTTTCTGGTGTAAAAGAATTATATTTTAACGACAAAAATGGTAACGGTTTAAATTGTAACGTCTCTTATGATCAGTTTTAATGTTCTGTCGCAGAATTATACCCAAGTCCTCTTTCATAACTTAGAAAATCAGCAAGATTACTAAAATATCATCTTTAAACAGCTGTGCTTTCTTGCCTGCGTTCGCCAGATTGATAAAGGAATGCACCTCTTCATCATCCGCTGAGTAGTTAGATCTAGACCTCTCAGAGTAGTGAGATTCGATGTCTAGACCTCTCTGAGTAGTGAGATTCGATGTCTAGACCTCTCTGAGTAGTGAGATTCGATGTCTAGACCTCTCTGAGTAGTGAGATTCGATGTCTAGCCCTCTCTGAGTAGTGAGATTCAGTGTTTAGACCTCTCTGAGTCGTGAGATTCGATGTCTAGACTTCTCTGAGTAGTGAGATTCGATGTCTAGACCTCTCTGAGTAGTGAGATTCGTTGTCTAGACCTCTCTGAGTAATGAGATTCGATGTCTAGACCTCTCTGAGTAGTGAGATTCGATATCTAGACCTCTCTGAGTAGTGAGATTCGTTGTCTAGACCTCTCTGAGTAGTGAGATTCGTTGTCTAGCCCTGTCTGAATAGTGAGATCCGATATCTAGTCACGTCGAAAACAGTGAAAAACAGGAGGCCCTGTGTGACTGGCACAGGTTAAAGAAACCTTCACAGTTTAAAGTCGTAAATATAATGCACAACATGGCCGCTGTCCGGGCAACAATGCTAAGCAAGTCTACCATCTACGCCAAAGGCACAGATGTCGCAACCGTAGCGTAAATCAACAACACAAAGCATGAACGCTCATTTAACGTGTCAACGTTATGAAGAAGAGTAGAGTCACCGGCAACGATTTCCTGTCTTTTATACTCTTGATTTTCTACGTGGATCTCAATATTTTGTTTCGTACCTGAGTTTCCAGCCTTAGCTCCTGAATTTTGAAATCCCAGTCGATCGTGTTTCAAATTGAAGCTGTATAAAATGTGCTTAATCTTTTATGGGGTTCATTATTGCTGCATCAGAGCACTGTCGGGAAACTCATAGGTGGCATCCACATTAACAGATAAAAAAAATACTTGTGCACAGATTGATGGTTCCAGAATTATATCTTCCGGAAAAGTTAAAAAGTGAAGTTTGTGGATGAATACATTAGGTCACTTTTTGAATACTCTTCTTATTTGTTTCCTCGTTCGTTCTCGGTCGACACTGATTCACAATTTATGCAGTGTCATAGTTCATCAAAAGTCGTGACTTCTCTAAATACGAGAGCAGAGCGCCCTCAGCGAGTGTCCTCGTTCTTACAAACTAGCGTAAATTGAATGACCTGGTCACGTGGGAGCTCGTGACAATAAGGACCGGATATACACATTCAAAAGTCACAAATGGTGGGGATCCTGTTATGGATATGGGATGGATACTTGAGCAATTACCTGCAAGCCTGTTGGAGGATGCCATTACAGAGGATGGTTTAGTAGCCCTTAGACGTTGTAAATTCAAAACTAGAAGCAAAACAATCAGGTGGAGAAAGCTTCAGACATACCAATCAGTGTGACAGAAGTCATTAGTTCTCATACCTTTCATAGCTAATTATAGGGAAATAGGCACATATCGATTTTACATCATCCTCATCAAGTACCGGGCCTGCTGGCGTAGGTGGTCATGTCTCTCCACAACTTTCGATCACGACAGTTATTTATAATTTTTGTTGTTGACCTTCTGTCAAGCCATTCTCTTAAGCTGTCTGGTATCTTTTCTCTTTGCTTCCCTCTATCTCTTTGTCCCTCAAGTTTCCCAGTTGTTACAACTCGATTTTACAGGAGTACCGTAATGTTGATTCATTGTTATAGTACAAAACCACCCGACTGGACTACCGACGTTCGGACAACCCGTGATTCCGCCGGAAGCAGTGTGAGTTGTACTCGTGGTTGGAAAAAAAAATACCCTCGCGGTCGACCCAGCCCTGGCAGAAATGGGTACCAGGGTAGTACTCTGGGAAGGTGAGGAATACCGCCTCGCATCGTTTCGATGCTTGAAGCGACACTATCCAGAAGTCTCCGAATACTTATGGACAGGCGACCGAACAATATGTGTAGAAACTCGCGTGCTAAGTCGCCGATTCAAGATTTGTATTTCACCTTTATCTGCATCTTTACCTTTACCTTTATCGTTACCTTTACCTTTGACTTTAGCTTTAGCTTTACCTTTAACTTTAGCTTTAGCTTTACCTTTATCGTTACCTTTACCTTTACTTTAGCTTTACCTTTAGCGTTAACTTTACCTTTAACTTTAGCATTACCTTTAGCGTTAACTTTACCTTTAACTTTACCTTTAACTTTAGCTTTACCTTTAGCGTTAACTTTACCTTTAACTTTAGCTTTACCTTTAGCGTTAACTTTACCTTTAACTTTAGCTTTAACTTTACCTTTAACTTTAGCTTTAACTTTAGCATTACCTTTAGCGTTAAACTTTACCTTTAACTTTAGCTTTACCTTTAGCGTTAACTTTACCTTTAACTTTAGCTTTACCTTTAGCGTTAACTTTACCTTTAACTTTAGCTTTAACTTTAGCCTTACCTTTAGCGTTAACTTTACCTTTAACTTTAGCATTACCTTTAGCGTTAACTTTACCTTTAACTTTACCTTTAACTTTACCTTTAACTTTACCTTTAACTTTAGCTTTACCTTTAGCGTTAACTTTACCTTTAACTTTACCTTTAACTTTACCTTTAACTTTAGCTTTACCTTTAGCGTTAACTTTACCTTTAACTTAGTACAAATTCGTGTCATAAACGTCTCCCAATGGTGACGTCAGCATCCTCGTCGTCCAGAAGTTCTGAGTGAGACCGACGACTTGCCTTGAGACCAACCAGCTCCCCATTTTCGGTCTGATCTGACGAAAGTCTGAGCTCACATTCTCCCTTTCTCCCCCCCCCCCCCTATTTTTCAGTTTCTGACAGTTTTTATTTTCGTTGATGTTCACGTTACGGATGTTCACACCCACTGGCTGAGTTCACTTACATCTTTCATTGTGAACCCAACTCAACATTCCAAGAACGATACACAGGATGACAATGTTGAGTCTTGTTCATATGTGGAAATCTTAACGAGAATTTCATCTGAAAGGAGGAGCAAGTGGTGAGGTGTGACGTACACTCCTACAAAGTATCGTGACAAAAAAGGAACAAAACAAAATCACGACGTTTCGTTCTATATGTAGCCTTCATCAGAAAACGAGAACACAAACGGGCAACGGAATGAAGATCAACTCTATAGAAAGGAGGACTTATCATAAAATTAGACAGCTGTTTAGCATCCTTTAGCACTTAAGACCTTTGAAGACCACTAGAGGTCTCCAGTGTTGCATATTTGAGCCAGCCTTTTCAAACTCTCTTGAAGCCATTTTCCTGTAATTTTCCATCAATCATTCTGTGTACGCCATGTCTGTTGTGGTCGTCCTCTTGTTTTGTTGCCATCTAAAGCCAGCAATGGTATAGCCATAGCCAATTGTAAGGCAGGCCAAAGAACTGCAACGAGAAACCCCGGAAAACCTCAACTGCTGACGTTTTCAGCAATGCCAGTTTTAGAGTCTGACATAAATCTACCTACACCTGCCATGTTTGCGAAGATGAAAACGTCACACTAGTTGTGGGTTTTCTATGGTTTCTCTTTCATAGCTCAGCACTATCTCAGCACCAGATAGCTATGGTATAACTGTCTTGAGACAAATAATAACAAATTAATTTTGTTTTAAACGAAACTTTTCCAAAGCAACAAATCAGGGAATCATTTCAGGGAAAGAAGTTATGTTTACAACACTCGGAAAAATTTCAAAAATAACAACAATCAAAACAAACAAACAACAGACAGCTCGAAGCAGGATCATGGGTAAATGATTCGCTGGAATGGAGAGCAGGTTAAGTATGAAATTGAAATATCAATATTGCTTTTCACTTTATATTGGCTGAAGTTTCATTAATCCATACTTCCAGTACCTTTGTAGACAAAAAGCTCGTTGAAGCTAATTTTCTGTCAGTTTCACCGCTAATATGTTATCTAATGTCGTTGGCACCGTCATTTCGAACCGATACACTTCCCTAACTAACGGTTTTCTATAAAATACCAATACTTTTGTTTCTGCTTGTCACAGAACCTACATTTCCTTGTTTCATTTAATCAATTTATATGTTAGATATGATGTATTTAGCGAAAAAGATCTCATAATAGGTTCTTCTATGGGCAAGGCCAGTTCAAAGTACCCAAAACTCGATCAGTCGGTCCGGACATGTCATGTGTTTAGGGGCGCCATCAAGAATCGTCCAAAATGTTTAATTATTTTCCTTGTGACAATTGTTACAGGTAAAAAGGGCGCCGAAGTTTATCTTTCCGAAGCGCCACCAACCATAAGGCCATCACTGTCTATGGGAAACCCCAGTATACAGGAAAAAAAGGAAGTCCTAGCGAGATGCTGTAAAGAACATTGATAACAGAAGCAAAGTTAGCAGGCGTAAACTCTTTTGATAAGATCGAACACCTCGCTCAGAATAGAGATGGATATCAGAAAACAGTACTAGCCCTATGCAAGGATTAACAGCGATGTAGGGGTCAAGATTAATTGAAAAGCTGAATCTCACATCGAGTCTAAATGAATCAGCTGAAAATTGATAACTTCCTTTCATAATGCAAACTGAACAGCGATTAGTAAATCAACAGCAGGGAACAGGCAAATAATTGCAATGCTGCGGTAAAGCTGGTAGCAAGGAGCCAATGGTGGGGTGTACTAAACACTCCAAGGTATGGTGACAGCTTTACAAATAAAGAACACAACACAATACTGACGTTTCGGCCTGTGGCCTTCTTCAGAATACAGGGACAACGACAACAAGCGGTGAAGCACAATTACTACATGTTAGATGATCAAGTGGGGGGCGAGGAAAGTAGGATGCAGAAATAGGAAAAGAGAGAAATGAGTATTACATGATGAGAGGTATGATGGGCGTCAAAATATATAAAATAGAAAAAGAGAAAAATGTATAATAAATTGTACTTAGCTGAGCTCAGAGCAGGAAAACTATAATCCGTTCTGAAACAAGTCGGAATGACTAAAAGACAGAGAGCGTGTAAAGAAAGCAACCTGTGACCAAGACAGGTCAGTAAGGAGGCAAACGGATCTAATATCGGGAAAACCAAAAGGGGGGGGGGGAAAGGGGGATAGACGAAGACACTCCTGGGACACAACAAGCAATACATATAAATCACTCAACAATGGAAGTGAGAGATCACGCGAGAGGTTAAGAGAAAGAAATTGAATGACACGGCAAAGTAGTGAACTAGGCAAACCGTGAGAGAGATGGACTCTACAGAATGGATGGCCTCGAACTGAAAGAGTTGAGAGGTAGGTCAACGAAAGGAAGGATTGGATACTGGAGGAAGAGATAAGGAGAGGAAGAATAATAAAGCTGGTATAATGAGAAGGGCGATAGAGGGGTGGTCCGGAGGAAGTTAGTCTATCGGGAGGTAGGGAAGTATTAGAGGAGGAGGTATGGAGAGGAGGGATAAGAAGCAGGTATGTGAAAACTGGATAGGGGGAGAGGCGGTAGGTCAGAAGTGAATGGAAAAACAGAAAAAGAGAAAGTCTGGAAGAAGTGGAGCAATAGGGGATGGTGTGCAAAAGGTATGAACCATAGGAGGTAAAGAAGTAGGGAAATGATAGAACAAAGGGGGGAATGAAAGTGGGCATCAGGATAAGGGGGATACTGGAATAGTAGGTATAGATGAGTAGTGACTACAAGTGAATAGAGATGAGAGGGGTGAGCTAGGAGTAGATCAGCAGAGTGGTGGTAGGAAGGACGAGGGACAATAGAGGTGGGCAGAGAGATCGTACGTACAGTCCAGGTGGAGAGGTGATATAGTGATAAAGAGGTAAAGGACATGAAGGTAGTCAGAAGAGAAAAAGGTGTGGGGAGGGGGGGGGGTTTAGGATGAAGAAGGCAAGATGGGGGTTACTCAAAGAGGATATGAAAAGCAGGGATGGAAGAATAGAAATAGGAAGAGAGGTCCATAGGTGGAGGGTGGAGTCGGAGGCAGGAGGGTCCTCAGAGGGACAGGGATACATTGATGCCACGAGGGGTGAGGCAGCCCCAACGAACGATCAGACGGTGCTCAAGAGTGAGCCGACTGTGGTGATCAGAGGAGCATGATATTAGGCCAGTTACCAAGACATCAGTCTTACCTCGATGGCCCCTCGAGTTAAAGTGGGCTGCTACAGGAGTGTCCGCTTCTCGGGTGATGTCATTCAAGTGTTCCCGGCACCTATCGCCGATTCTACGACCTGACTGACCGATGTAGGTCAACTTGCATCGCTTACAAATGATGGCATAAATGATGTTCCGCGATGTGCAAGTGAATCCCTCTCTGATCTCGAAAGGACCATTAGGGAAGAGGACAGTGTCGGTCTGGAGAACGTGGTCACAAGTTTTACATACTCTCCGGTTGCAGCGGATAGTGCCTCGATGGCTGAAGTGGTCAGCAGGAAGACGACCCCTGACAAGAAAGTCTCGGAGGTTCCGGTCACGTCTAAAGGCCACTAGTGGCGGGTCAGGGAAGAGCAGACGAGTAGTAGGGTCAGATCGGAGAATAGGGAGGTAGCGGTGGATGGTCCTAATAGCGGCGTAGTGGTGAGGGTGATGGGTGAGAGCGAGCACTACTCTATCAGAGGGGGGATGAGTAGAGGGGGTAAGAGCAGACTGACGTGAGGTGTGGAGAACTCGACGCAGGGCAGGGAGGAGAGCTGATTCTGGATAAAGGCGTCGGCGGAAGAAATCAAGCATGAGGTGGGCATTGTGAAGGAAATCTTCATCGTCTCGGCAAAGGCGACGAAGTCTGAGAAGCTGAGAATATGGAAGAGAGTTCTTGCAGGATGTAGGATGAGAGGAGTCGTAGCGGAGGAAACTATGGGAGTCAGTGGCCTTGTAGAAGACCGAGGTGAGAAGATGAGAGGTGCCCAAGGAGACTAGGATGTCCAGGAAAGATACGGAGGAGGTGGAGATGTGGAAGGTGATGTGGATAGAGGGGTGGAAATGTCCGACATATTCGATGAAACGGGAGATCTCATCTTCTGGAAGGTCAGACAGACCAATGCAGTCATCAATGTACCTACGATACATAAGGGGAAGAGGGCCCTGGTAGGTTTGGATGATTTGGTGCTCTAGATAACCCATGAAGAGACAAGCATAGCTAGGGCCCATTTTAGTGCCCATTGCCACACCGCTGATCTGGGTGAAGAAATTGCCATTGAACTCGAAAGAGTTGAGGTTCAAGACTAATTCCGCTAGACGGAGGAGGACGCCAGTGGCGATGGAGGGTTGGATCCTACGGTCCAGGAAAAATTGAAGAGCTTGAAGGCCGTCGGAGTGGGGAATAGAAGTATACAGGGAGCAGACATCCATAACGAAGAGGCGGTAGTGACGATCAGGAAGGAGGGTGATAGAGGAAAAGATGTTAAGGGCGTCGTTAGTGTCTTTGACATACGAAGGGAGGCCCATAACTATGGGTTGAAAGACACTGTCGAGGAAGTCAGAAATGAGAACCGTAGGACATGAGATGGAAGAGACAATAGGACGTCCAGGAGAGTCAGGTTTATGTATTTTAGGCAGCATATAAAAAGAGGGTCTGCAGCAGCTTCAACAGCAGCTTCATTTGACACCGGCTAGGACGTGTTTACAGTAGTTGGGGAAAACTAGAGTTATGTCTGATGAAGTGAGCGGTAATGTGAGATGTATATATATATATATATACACACGATCATCTCTTTAAATAACACAGACATAATATATATGAAAATCAACATCAAGAAAACAGAAGTCTTGAATGTTGCCAAAAATATACAGAACATCAACATACCTGTAGAATGTAGGGAACTAAAACAAGGAGAGGAATTCAAATACCTAGGAAGTTTAGTGACAAACGACAATTCTCAAACAGCAGAGATAGACTCAAGATGCAACAAAGCTTGTCAAATCATCGGACAGCTATCACCACTATCGTTCAACAAGAAAATAACTCTAGAGGCAAAACGAGAACTATACCATACAATCTTTATCCCAACGTTGTGCTACCAATGCTAGACCTGGACCCTAGATGCAAGAACAATAAGAAAATAACCTCTACTGAGATGAAATGAGTCATTAAACGAATGACGGGAACAGTCTGTGAGATAATCTCAGAAATGAAGAACTAAGAAAAATGCTAGGAATAGCCCCTGCCATAGAATATATATATATAAACCAACGGATAAAATGGTTTGGCCACGTGGCAAGGCAGAGTAATCAAAACACAACACAACAAGCCTTCAATAAACGTTGTGAGAATACCAGACCCAATGGTCGCCCACGAAATGATGGATGGATGGATGGAATATAAGAATCACTGGGAAACATAACAGCAACAGAGGCGAACAGAAGAGGAAAAGACCGCAAATTATATCTTTCCTCGACGTTGTGAAGCAAATGAGGAAGGAAAGAAGAATAACAAGATTATAGGAAATGTTAACAAGCTAAGTAATTGACTCGTCACACATGATTAGCAGATCGCAAATTATCTAGTAGTATCAATGGTAGTGTTAGTTGTAGTAATAATAGTAGTAGTTATAGTAGTAGTAGTAGTAGTTTTAGTAATAGTAGTAGTAGTAGTAGAAATAGTAGTTATAGTAATAGTAGTAGAAGTAGTAGAAATAGTAGTTATAGTAATAGTAGTAGTAGTAGTAGAAATAGTAGTTATAGTAATAGTAGTAGAAATAGTAGTTATAGTAATAGTAGTAGAAATAGTAGTTATAGCAATAGTAGTAGAAATAGTAAAAAAAAGTACCCCCCCGTCACGCCAAGTGGCGTATAGGGAAATATGGTGTTAGTGACCCTATATTTTACAGACCTTCAGCACATGATTTTTGGGGTAATGTGGTCGGTATTACGCCCGTGCTGCTTTTACTTTCCCAGAACAAATCCGGTACCCATTTAAGGCTGGGTGAACCCGGAGCCGTCGGTTGGGATCGAACCCTACCCCTTGTCCGTAGTAGTCCAGTTCACTAACCACTGAGCTATCGCGGCTCCTACTAATTTTTAGGGAATTAGTAAAACCCAGGTGTCCTCGCCAGGGTACGAACCCCGGCTGTTGCCGTGGTAAGCCAACCGCCTATCGATTGCGCTAACCGGACACCCAGTAGAAATAGTAGTTATAGTAATAGTAGTAGAAATAGTAGTTATAGCAATAGTAGTAGTAGTAGTAGAAATAGTAGTTATAGTAATAGTAGTAGTAGTAGAAGAAATAGTAGTTATAGCAATAGTAGTAGTAGTAGTAGAAATAGTAGTTATAGTAATAGTAGTAGTAGAAATAGTAGTTATAGTAATAGTAGTAGTAGAAATAGTAGTTATAGTAATAGTAGTAGTAGAAATAGTAGTTACAGTAATAGTAGTAGTATAAATAGTAGTAGAAATAGTAGTTATAGTAATAGTAGTAGTAGAAATAGTAGTTATAGTAATAGTAGTAGTAGAAATAGTAGTTATAGTAATAGTAGAAATAGTAGTTATAGTAATAGTAGAAATAGTAGTTATAGTAATAGTAGAAATAGTAGTTATAGTAATAGTAGAAAAACTAATTGCAGCAGTATTATTATTATCAGAAGTAATAATAGTAGCAGTAGTAGTAGTGGTAGTAGTAGTAGTAGTAGTAGTAGTAGTAGTAGTAGTAGTAGTAGTAAAAGCAATAGCAGCAGTAATAGTAGCAACAGTAGTAGTGGTAGTATTAGTAGTAGTAGTAGTAGCAGTAGTAGTTGTAGTAGCAGTAGTAGTAGTAGTAGCAGTAGTAGTAGTTGTAGTAGTAGTAGTAGCAGTAGTAGTAGTAGCAGTAGTAGCAGCAGCAGTAGTAGTAGTAGTAGTAGCAGTAGTAGTAGCAGTGGCAGTAGTAGTAGTAGTAACAGTAGTGTAGTAGTAGTAGTAGCAACGGTAGAAGTGGTAGTATTAGTAGTAGTAGTAGTAGTAGTAGCAGTAGGTATAGTAGTAGTAGTAGTAGTAGTAGCAGTAGTAGTAGTAGTAGTAGCAGTAGTAATAGTAGCAGTAGTAGTAGTAGTAGTAGTAGTAGTAGTAGTAGTAGTAGTAGTAGTAATACAATTCAGTCAATCTCAAGAGTCAATGGAATTAGTGCACTTATAAAAATCTTCTTTGGCGTGACCTTTTCTTTCATCTGTTCACGTCTCGAGACGCTACCTTTTCTCAAATTGAGTTCAATTTTTTCCAGTCTAGCGCTCACTGCAAGAACATTAACAAAGAAGGGAATGAGAAAAAATAAACTTCAAATAAAGCCTTTTTATGCAGAATATTTATGTCTATTAGGCACAGAACAAAAGTATATAAGATAAGATGTCAACGTAGTCCCTGGTCCGTGAAGTATGAAAATGTTTTCTTTGTACACATATTTATGTAGTCATTACATAAAAAAGACACCATTTTAGCTTATTTCTGGGTGGTTGATGAAGTTATCAGCTACTACACGAGATGTCAGCTCAGTCAAGATTCACTGTCTTAGGGCTGTTGGTTGGGGCTGTTAGTTGGGGCTGTTGGTTGTTGCTGTTGGTTGGGGCTGTTGGTTGGGGCTGTTGGTTGGGGCTGCTGGTTGGGGCTGTTGGTTGTTGCTGTTGGTTGGGGCTGTTGGTTGTTGCTGTTGGTTGGGGCTGTTGGTTGGGGCTGCTGGTTGGGGCTGTTGGTTGGGGCTGTTGGTTGGGGCTGTTGGTTGTTGCTGTTGGTTGGGGCTGTTGGTTGGGGCTGTTGGTTGGGGCTGTTGGTTGTTGCTGTTGCTTGGGGCTGTTGGTTGGGGCTGTTGTTTGGGGATGTTTGTTGGGGCTGTTGGTTGTTGCTGTTGGTTGGGGCTGTTGGTTAATGCTGTTGGTTGGGGCTGTTGGCAGGGGCTGTTGGTTGGGGCTGTTGGTTGGAGCTGCTGGTTGGGGCTGTTGATTGGGACTGTTGATTGGGGCTGTTGGTTGTTGCTGTTGGTTGGGGCTGTTGGTTGGGGCTGCTGGTTGTGGCTGTTGGTTGAAGCTGTTGGTTGGGTCTGTTGGTTGTTGCTGTTGGTTGGGGCTGTTGGTTGGGGCTGTGGGTTGGGACTGCTGGTTGGGGCTGTTGGTTGGGGCTGTTGGTTGGGGCTGCTAGTTGGGGTTGATAGTTGGGTTGATGGTTGATGGTTGGCGTTGATGGTTGGGTTCATGGTTGGGTTGATGGTTGGTGTTGATGGTTGGTGTTGATGGTTGGTGTTGATGGTTGGGTTGATGGTTGGGTTCATGGTTGGTGTTGATGGTTGGTGTTGATGGTTGGTGTTGATGGTTGGGTTCATGGTTGGGTTGATGGTTGGTGTTGATGGTTGGTGTTGATGATTGGTGTTGATGGTTGGTGTTGATAATTGGTGTTGATGCTTGATGTTGATGGTTTGTGTTGACGGATGGGTTGATGGTTGGTGTTGATGGTTGGTGTTGATGATTGGTGTTGATGGTTGGTGTTGATGGTTGGTGTTGATGATTGGTGTTGATGATTGGTGTTGATGGTTGGGGTTGATGGTTGGGGTTGATGGTTGGCGTTGATGGTTGGATTCATGGTTGGGTTGATGGTTTTTTGTTGATGGTTGGTGTTGATGATTGGTGTTATGGATGGGTTGATAGTTAGTGTTGATGGTTGGTGTTGATGATTGGTGCTGAAGATTGGTGCTGATGGATGGTTTAATGGTTGGGTTGATAGTTGATGCTGTTGGTTTGTGTTAATGACTGGAGTTGATGATTGGTGTTGATGGTTGGTGTTGATGGTTGGGTTGATAATTTTTGCTGATGGTTGGTGTTAATGGTTGGTGTTGATGGTTGGTGTTGGTGATTGGTGCTGATGCTTTGGTTGATAGTTGGTGTTGATGGTTGGGTTGATAATTTGTGCTGATGGTTGGTGTTGATGGTTGGTGTTGATGGTTGGTGTTGATGGTTGGGTTGATAGTTGGTGTTGATGGTTGGTGTTGATGATTGGTGCTGATGCTTTGGTTGATAGTTGGTGATGATGGTTGGGTTGATAGTTGGTGTTGATGGTTAGTGTTGATGGTTGGTGTTGATGGTTGGTGTTGATTGTTGGGTTGATAGTGGTGTTGATGGTTGGTGTTGATGATTGGTGCTGATGGTTGATTAGATGGTTGGGTTGATAGTTGATGTTGATGGTTTGTATTGATGACTGCAGTTGATGGTTTTTGTTGATGATCGGGTGATGGTTGGTTTCACGGTTGGTATTGATGTTTGGCGTTGATGGTTGGTATATATGATTGGTATTGATGGTTGGTGTTGATGGTTTGTGTTAATGGTTGGTAATGATGGTTAGTGTTGATTGGTTGATGTTGATGGTTGGTGTTGATGGTTGGTGTTGATGGTTCGTGTTGATGGTTGGTTTTGATGATTGGTGTTGATGATTGGTGTTGATGGTTCGTGTTAATGGTTGGTGTTGATGGAAGGTGTTGATGGTTGGGTTGATAGTGGTGTTGATGGTTGGTGTTGATGATTAGTGCCGATGGTTGATTAGATGGTTGGGTTGATAGTTGATGTTGATGGTTTGTGTTGATGACTGGTGTTAATGATTGGTGTTGATGATTGGTGTTCATGATTGGTGTGATGATTGGTGTTGATGGTTCGTGTTAATGATTGGTGTTGATGATTGGTGTTGATGATTGGTGTTAATGGTTGATGTTAATGATTGGTGTTGATGATTGGTGTTAATGGTTCGTGTTAATGATTGGTGTTGATGATCGGGTTGATGGTTTGTTTGACGGTTGGTATTGATATTAGGTGTTGATGATTGGTATTTATGGTTGGTATTGATGGTTGGTGTTGATGGCTCGTGTTAATGGTTGGTAATGATGGTTAGTGTTGATTGGTTGGTGTTGATGGTTGGTGTTGATGGTTGGTGTTGATGGTTGGTGTTGATGGTTGGTGTTGATGGTTCGTGTTAATGGTTGGTGTTGATGATTGGTGTTGATGATTGGTGTTGATGATTGGTGTTGATGGTTCGTGTTAATGGTTGGTATTGATGGTTGGTGTTGATGGTTAGTGTTGATGTTTGATATTGATGGTTGTTGTTGATGGTTCGTTTTAATATTTGGTGTTGATGATTGGTGTTGATGATTGGTGTTGATGATTGGTGTTGATGGTTCGTGTTAATGGTTGGTGTTGATGATTTGTGTTGATGATTGGTGTTGATGATTGGTGTTGATGGTTGGTGTTGATGATTGGTGTTAATGATTGGTGTTGATGATTGGTGTTCATGATTGGTGTGATGATTGGTGTTGATGGTTCGTGTTAATGATTGGTGTTGATGATTGGTGTTGATGATTGGTGTTAATGGTTGATGTTAATGATTGGTGTTGATGATTGGTGTTAATGGTTCGTGTTAATGATTGGTGTTGATGATTGGTGTTATGGTTGGTGTTGATGGTTCGTGTTAGTGGTTGTTGTTGGTGATTGGTGTTGATGGTTCGTGTTAATGGTTGGTGTTGATGATTGGTTTTAATGATTGGTGTTGATGATTGATGTTGATGATTGGTGTTGATGATTGGTGTCGATGGTTTGTGTTAATGATTGGTGTTGATGTTTGGTGTTGATGATTGGTGTTGATGGTTCGTGTTATTGATTGGTGTTGATGATTGGTGTTGATGATTGGTGTTGATGGTTCGTTTTAATGATTGGTGTTGATGATTGTTGTTGATGATTGGTGTTGATGGTTTGTGTTAATGGTTGGTGTTGATGTTGGTGTTGATGGTTGGTGTTGATGATTGGTGTTGATGGTTGGTGTTGATGGTTGGTGTTGGTGGTTTGTGTTGATGATTGGTGTTGATGATTGGTGATTGATGGTTTCTGTTAATGGTTGGTGTTGATGATTGGTGTTGATGGTTGGTATTAATGGTTGGTGTCAATATTTTGAGGAAAGGAGTACCTGATTCAGTGGTTATCTCGGGTGTAAGTGTGATTGAGTATTATCCTTTAAAGTATATGTGTCCTGATATCGGGTGACCATAAAACCAGGTGTGGAAATTTAAATAACGTATTGGTTGTGATGATTCTAAAAATGGAGAAAATGGGAGTTTTCCCTTTTGCTTGTTCGTCTCATCATCATCAACATGACCACCTACACGTATTCTCTCTCTCTCTCTCTCTCTCTCTCTCCCTCTCTCTCTCTTTTAACATTCAAGTTAAATCAAGTCAAATAAAACAAATACTTTCTATATTTAATTTCACTGCTTTTTATTAATGCGGCAGAGAACAGATATTTGAAAATGTATTACTGTCCGGTTGATGAATTTATTAATTTTAACCGTCTGGGCTTCCTCCCTCCTGTTTTGGTGGTACTGTTTGTTTGTGTTAAATGTCTATTAAACACAGATGCATAGAAAGGTTGATTAGCGTTCAAAACTGCTTTTGACAAAACCTTGATCAAAGATGAAATAGGTAATTGGTGACTCTGTTGAATCACCCGGGGCATCAATGCTGACTGCAGGATATTTCGTCTGTTTAACAAGAGTGAAGTTCTCGTTAACAAGAGATGGCGTGTAGTTGAGGTTCTGGTTAGCAAGAGGTGACGTGTAGTTGAGGTTCTGGTTAACAAGAGGTGACGTGTAGTTGAGGTTCTGGTTAACAAGAGGTGACGCGTAGTTGAGGTTCTGGTTAACAAGAGGTGACGTGTAGTTGAAGTTCTGGTTAACAATAGGTGGCGTGTAGTTGAGGTTCTGGTTAACAAGAGGTGACGTGTAGTTGAGGTTCTGGTTAACAAGAGGTGGCGTGTAGTTGAGGTTCTTGTTAACAATAGGTGGCGTGTAGTTGAGGTTAGCATAAGCGGATAAAATTTCATCTCGCTTCTCAACCAGCGTGATAAATTCCTCTCCAGAGAGTGTTATCCCAGTTCTAGCAGAAAACTTAAAAAAACTCTCACCGCTATATGTCCTTATGTTTATCAATGGTCTGTTACGAAAAACACAAACTGAGACTGCCTTAACGCCATCCTTTGACAATGGAATTATATTCTCATTACCACGTGACATGAAAATGCGCTAATCACAAATATCAAACGAAGTTGGCATATTCACGATACACGACTCCATATTCAAAGAAAACAAACACAAACAAATCGGTAACAGACGCTGGTTATCTGTGTGTGTCCATACACACTGATCGACTGAGTTTTGTACCTCACTGTAATCGGGTCGAGGACCGCCTATTTATATTAACTAATGCACTACGTTATTAGGCGTGTTGAGACATGTTCAGTGATGACCCCCCACCCGGGAGTGACCCCTCGGACTGAACCAAGGGCTGATGTGTGGGAAATCCGCGGTTGACCTGGCCTATAATGTGTGAAATAATTGTGTATGTATGTGTGTGTGTAACCATTCGGTCTTAGGTAACGCTTACTGAGACTAGGAAGCCCAGTGGTGTTTATATGGGATGTAGGTTTTAAAATAGGTGTGAGTTAAAGAGGGGAAACCTCGCATGCTGACATACAATCATTTGTTATCACTGTTACATCAAATCCCATTCAGCGTCGTCGAGGTGGGAAAATATATTTTTTTTTTGGGTGGTATAATCACTAAAGTGTTATTTGTGAGGACGGATCCCCGATGGAAACACCCATTCACATCTCCGATAGCCGGGCCTACAGGGTGTGGGAAAACGGTATTTGTGCGAAAGTTTATACAGAACCTTAACGAGTTAGCTGTTCCCGTACCGGAGGAAGTTTTATAGTGTTATGGGGAATGGCAACGAATATACGAGACTATGGGGTCAGTGAGATTTATCGAGGGTCTACCAGGCATCGATAAATTGGAAGGTGGTAAGAAGAGTAGAGTGATCGTCATCGACGACTTGATGTCAGAGACGGACGAGATGGTAACAACATTATTCACCAAATGTAGTCATCATAGAGATATCAGTGTGATGTACATTATTCAAAACGTATTCGGAAAAAATAAGGAACATCGAACCATAAGCCTCAATACACACTATTTAGTCCTTTTCAAGAACACGAGAGACTGAAGTCAAATTATCAATCTGGCTAAATAAATGTACCCACGACAGGTGGGGTACCTCCAAGATAGTTTTAAGGACGCGACAGCGTCTCCTCACTGTTACTTGTTGGTTGACCTTCGTCAGAACACACCGGATCATCTTAGGTTGAGAACAAAGATATTCACAGGAGAGAGACAAATCGTCTACATGCCAAAGTAACGAAAATGTGTGATGAATCACTTAGACGGCACGGTGAAATGTTGAAATGTATGCGCGCCACCACGCCGAGCGGTTTAAGAGCCATATTGAAAACAGTCTCTCCCAAACTTATTAACTTCATATGCGAGTGTTGTCATAACATATTAAAAGGTAATGTTAGACTCACTCAGCGACAGAAGTGCGAGCTACGTCAATTCAAGAACAAGTTGAGACTTCTCACTAAAAGGAAACTGACTCTTAAGCGGCGGAAAGAAATTCTACAAACCGGTGGGTTCATAGGTGCTTTGATCCGACCTATATTAAGTATTCTCGGCGGAGTACTAGGTGTGTAACAATGGGCAAAAAAATAATTTCAATGGGTCCTCGATTCCTCGAGGGTCTAAAACAGACTACTACCACGTATACCCCACCCGAGGCGATCAATGGCAACTTGAGAGATTTAGATGATGAAATGCAACGTATCCTATTCCGCGATGATTTAGCACCCGTCGATAAGGCCAGAGTGTACCAACGTGCTTTTCATCAGTATTTTAAATGACGGTCATTGGGCTCGGTCGATCTCATTCAACACAACACATCAACAGAAAAAACACCTTCCCCACCACCATCACTCGAGGTACCACCAGAGCAGATCAAGACACCAGCAGCGGAAACCCCAAAGATAGGTAATGAAAACACTCCGCATGTAACCACGTATAAACTGAGACATAAAAAAAGAAAGAGCGGAATACAAACACCAAAATGGGAACGGTGGAGAAAATATTGAGACGTCATTACTTTCACCCTAGTCGTCCAGGGACGTATAATGGTGCAACGGGCTTGCAACGTAACACCAAACTAGGACTTAAAGAGATCAATCGGTGGTTGAGTCATCAGGATGCCTATACCCTGCATAAACCAAATCGTCGCAGATTTGAAAGGCGTCCCATTATAACTAGTGGATCCAATAGCAATATCAAGCAGACCTAAAAGGCCCCTGTATAAGGTCGGTGATCGAGTTAGACTGGTCCTGGGCAGAGCCAATTTAAAAAAAGGGTTATGCCCTGGCTTGGACGGAGGAATTGTTTTCCATCAGTCTAGTAAATGAAATAAACCCCGCTGCATATGTGTTGAAAGACGATAAGGGCGACGAGATAGAGGGGTCATTCTATGTCTTCACAGTTATACCTCCAACATGAGCCATGAAAGTATCACTGTCTTCACAGTTATACCTCCAACTTGAGCCATGAAAGTATCACTGTCTTCACAGTTGTTTCTCCAACATGAGTCATGAAAGTATCACTGTCTTCACAGGTATAGCTCCAACATGAGTCGTGAAAGTATCACTGTCTTCACAGTTATACCTACAACATGAGACATGAAAGCATCATTGTCTTCACATTTGTACCTCCAACATGAGTCATGAAAGAAATGGCAGAAAGCCAGAAGAAATGGAATAACACAACCTGAGCTCTTGAAGCGTCTCAAAATAGAAGTCGACCACAAAATGATGCACTTTAAGCTATGCGCTAAGAAGGCTAAGGATGCCAAATGGGATGACTTCTGTAAAAAAGTGTGCTCAGAAAAATCGCTCGCCAAATTCTGGCGCCTTCATCAGAGCATGAATGGCACAACACGACACAGAGGCATACCAGACTTTCAGAGAACAGGCCGGATATGGCACAAATCTGATGAGAGCAAAGGGAAGGCCCTGCTTGCCCGCTACATTGAGCAGACGGACCAAAGAAATGAGGCCGTAAGAATGAGGATACGGGGATCGCTGTCAAAATTGTGTAAGGATGTAGTGCTGGAAGATGATCTCACAATCACAACCGATACCATTCGCACGACACTTAAAATGTCACACAACACTGCTCCTGGTCCAGATGGTGTTCGGTACGATGACATAGCTGATTTAGCTGACGACGACTTGACAAAACTGACCAATGAGTTTAATGCCAGTATTCGGAGTGGCCAGATTAGGGAGGAGTGACTACACAGCTACTTACTACCGCTACCGAAGCCAAACAAGGACCATTCTCAGATCAGTGCCTACAGAATCATCACAATGCAGAACACTGCGGGCAAGCTGCTGGAGAAAATAGTTGCCCGTGTCCTCACCTGCCACCTTGAACAGAAACGCGTATTCCCACCCACACTCGGAGGTTATAGATATAACAAAGAGACATGGCTCAATGCGGCAGTCTTTGCCTATGACGTTTTCGAAGGCTTCCACAGACGAGGGGAGACATGTGCTGCTGCTATAGATCTGGAGGATGCATACAACAGGGTACCATTTGAATATCTCATGCATATGCTTCTCAAACTGGCGGTGCACCCCTTCCTCATTAGATGGATTGCCGCGGCACTGTTTCAGAGGAAGGTGATACTCAGATGTGGAAGTTGGTCTTCCGAGCCAATATCCATTTGTCCAGGACTGCCACAAGGCTCACCATTGTCACCAGTTCTATTTAACGTGTACACAATAATGATCACGGATCAACAGCTGGTTGGGAGGGGAAGAACTATGACATTTGCTGATGATATTCTGGTATATCGACAGGGAAGAGACAGACGGGGAATCGCCTCCACAATGCAAGACGAACTCGATCGCATTTCTTCCTGGTGTGGGGTTTCAGGTGCCTTGGTTAATCCTAATAAGGCATCAGTTTCATGGTTCTCCCTTAACAATTATATCGTTAATACGACCACACCGGTAGTACGAATGGGAGCTGATAAGGTGACCAGGGACAAGTTGATGACATACCTCGGAGTTACGTTTGATCGCAGCCTGTGTTTTCGGGACCACGTCGACCATGTGATAACAAAATCTCCCAAAGGATTAGCCGCCTTGAAGGTCATGGCAGCTGCCAACATCGAGCAGAGGCTACTTACTCTTCTCTTCCAGGGATTAGTCCTCGCACCAATCGAGTATGCCTTGGCAATTCTTACTGTCAGTACGACTCAAATTGATAGGCTGGAGAAAATACAAAATGAAACCATGCGCATTATCCTGGGATGTACGAGGGACACTCCCTGTGTAGCAATGAGGTATCTTCTTGACTTTCCAACCATGGATGACGGAATCAAGATCTGGAGAGCACGAGCATACCTGAAGATTAGTACAGATACAGAACATCCATTGCACCACGTGCTTAACACAGTGAAAGGTGGCAGGCTAAAAAAAGGCAAATCATTGGTGGGCCGAGCAGAAGATGTCATCAAACAGGTCTGTGGGCTTACCAATATCTGCGTTGGTGATGAGTGGATACCGGTGCCTACGTCATTCAAGGGAACTTTCTCGTGTATTGTCACACTCAACAGCAAAAGTAGGGAACAGAACCCGTTAGTGGTTAATGCCGAGGTCAACGGTCTCATCTGCGATAACACCGATGAGAAAGATGCAGTCATCTATACAGACGGATCTGTAATACGACACCAAAGAAGTGCATGGGCATTTACAGCACGCTCGGCAGGCAGAATCGTCAAAGAAGACAGTGGTGCATACGTCATGACCACGAGTAGCATGACAATGGAGGCGATGGCAGTGACCAAGGCATTCAAATGGTTAAAGTCACAAGACTACCCACGCATGTATACTGAGTGATTCGATGAGCATGATAAAAAAAGTGGAGGAGGGCTCTGTACGCATGCAATGGGTAGAGTCGTTGCAGAAATCCAAAATACGTAGGGTCACCATTGTCTATGTGCCTGGACATGCGGGAGTACGGGGAAATGAAAGAGCGGACAGGTTGGCTAGCTGCGCTGCCGTTGAGGACGGACAACCAATGGATCTGGCGGACATCATCAATGCCCTCCGAAATGTGGGAAGAGCACATTACTTCGACAAACACAATATCACATCACTTATTCGGATGATGGAAATGGGAGTTAAGATGGGCACAGCCAGAAATGAGAAACTTAGTGACCGTGTAAGAAGACTTATCAACCAACATAGAACTGGAGTCGTCAGTCGCTGGACACTGAGGGAATTGCTGAGGAGGGGACCTGAGCACCTATGGACATGTTCGGAGTGCAATGATGATGACCCGCAAATAACTCAATAAAAAAAATAATTAATAAAAAAAAGAAAAAAATTTAATCATTAAAAAATTTAATTAAAAAAAGGAAAAAAAGGAAAAAAGAAAGATAAATTTAAAAAAAATAATAAATAATTGAAAAGAAAAGTATGAAAAAAATATTTTTAATGATAATTTAAAATAATCAAATTTAATAATTAAACAATATATATATATATATATATATATATATATATATATATATATATATATATATATATATATATATATATATATATATATATATATATATATATATATATATATATATATATAAAAGGGGAACATTAAAAAAATATAATTTAGGGAAAAATATTAATATATAAAACTGAAAAAATTAAATAATTTAAATTAAAAAAAAATGAAAACAAGATACTAATAAAGTAATTTTAAGAAGTTGCAAAAGTAACAAATCAAAATAAGTTAATGTCTTATTCTCCACCACCTGTGTGTACTCTACATACACTCAAAACTATTCTACTTCACTCGTTTCTCATATAACACTCTCATTGTTTTATAGAACTGAATATTTGTATCGAATTTCAAAGAGTAACTTATAATAGTAAAGTCCTAGTTTAAACACATTATTAATTTTGATGAAGAGTAATGTCCCCTTTGAATAACATTGCACTTCACTCGGTGGTTCCCTCATTTCTGACAATTGTAAAAGAAAAGAGAAAAAAGTTGGTATGGTAACAGCTTTACGTAGGTAAGTAGCAAAACAAAAGTCAACGTTTCGGCCATGTAGGCCTTCAGCTGGAACAACAAACAACAACTCAAAACGATATCTTCTTCTTTACCTCCTTATTTGCTTTTCAGCGTCTAGGGAAGATGCAATTTGCGGTCTTTTGATCTTCTTTTCGCATCGGCTGCTGTTATGCTTCCTAGTGCTTCTAATAATCCATCGATTGATCGTTTTCGTGGTCGACCCTTGGGTCTGGTATTTCTACAACGTTTATTGAAGGTTCGTTGTGTTGTTTTTTTTTATCTTTCTGCTTGTCAGGTGGCCAAACTATTTTATCTGTTGTTTCTTTATATTTTTTATGGCGGGGGGCTTAATCGCTAAGAGTGAAAATGAGTTACAAGAAATGTTAGACATAATAGTGGAAGAAAGCACAAATAAAGTACTCAGCCTTAATAGCAAAAAGATAGAAGTTATGGTAACAACAAAGAAATGTTGGACATTATAGTGAAAGAAAGCAAACATAAAGGACTCAGTCTTAACAGCAAAAAGACAGAAGTAATGGTAACAACAAAGAAAACGACATCACCTCAGTGCAAAATAAAGACATTTGGAACAATATTAAAACAGGTAAATGAATTTAAGTATTTGGGAACTTTATTAACCTCAGACGGAAGATGTACAACAGAGGGTCACCGCTACCCGTCAGCATTTAAAATCCATAACAATAGCAACCGATAATCACGAATGTTTACATCACGAGACGCCCCGACAACGATCCTGCCTACAGCCGAGCCAGCGCGGATCACCGGGTCACGGGTCACA
Source organism: Megaustenia siamemsis (assembly GCA_032433765.1). Taxonomy (NCBI): domain Eukaryota; kingdom Metazoa; phylum Mollusca; class Gastropoda; order Stylommatophora; family Ariophantidae; genus Megaustenia; species Megaustenia siamemsis. The sequence goes on along the minus strand of JAVIAB010000073.1, from coordinate 14,341,590 downwards.
GGTCACGGCCGGAACCAGCGGAACACCATTCAAATATAATGTTCAGACACTTTTTATATAGAAATGTGGCTGCACTTTTGGCTATCTTATACCGGTTTTCTTGACTACTTTGGTTATGTCATTTCTAAGAAAACAAATGTTACTTGATTGCAAGAAATGCGATGTCTTTATATTTACGTTATAGCTGTGGCGGTTACTAAGTAACTAACACGTGTGTTGGCTGAATTAACTGATGGATAAACATTGTATCGCCTGAACTATTGCCCATATTATCATGAGATGTCGTCGTCGCAAATGTAAAGACTTTCTTTCCTAAATTTGTTTAGATCTCCCTTCCTAAGTTGGTGGAGACGGACCTTCTAAACTTAGTTAAGAGCTCCTTTCTTAACTTGGAGAAGACCTCATTTCTTATTTGATTAAAGATCTCCATTCTTAATTCGGGGAAGACCTCAATTTCTAACTTTGTGAAGACCTCCTCCCTTTCTAATTGTGTGAAGATCTCCCTTCTTAATTTGTGAAGATCTCCCTTCCTAAAATGGTGAAGATCTCCCTTTATACATTTGTGAAGTTCTCCCTTCCTAACTTGATGAAGATTTCCCTTCCTGACGTGGTAAAGATCTATCTAGCAAACTTGGTGAAGATATCTCTTCCAAACTTGGTGAAGATCTCTTTTCCAAACTTGGTGAAAATCTCTCTTCCTAAGTTGGTGAAGATCTCTCTACAAAACTTGGTGAAGAACTCTCTACCAAACATGGTGAAGATCTCTCTACCAATCTTGGTGAAGGTCTCTCAACCAAACTTGGTGAAGATCTCTCTACCAAACTTGTTGAAGATCTCTCTACCAAACTTGGTGAAGATCTCTCTACCAAACTTGGTGAAGATCTCTCTACCAAACTTGGTGAAGATCTGTCTACCAAACATGGTGAAGATCTCTCTTCCAAACTTGATGAAGATCTCCTTTCCTAACTTGGCGAAGATTTCTCTACAAAACTTGGTGAAGATCTCTCTTCCAAATTTGGTGAAGATCTCTCTTCAAAACATTGTGAAGATCTCTCTACCAAACATGGTGAAGATCTCTCTACCAATCTTGGTGAAGATCTCTCAACCAACCTTGGTGAAGATCTCTCTACCAAACTTGGTGAAGATCTCTCTACCAAACTTGTTGAAGATCTCTCTACCAAACTTGGTGAAGATCTTTCTACCAAACTTGGTGTAGATCTCTCTACCAAACATGGTGAAGATCTTTCTACCAAACTTGGTGAAGATATCTCTACCAAACATGGTGAAGATCTCTCTACCAAACTTAGTGAAGTATTCTCTACCAAACTTGGTTAAGATCTCCTTTCCTAACTTGGTGAAGATTTCTCTACCAAACTTGATGAACATCACTCTTTCAAATTTGGTGAAGATCTCTCTTCCAAACTTTGTGAAGATCTCTCTATGAATCTTGGTGAAGATCTCTCTACCAAACTTGGTGAAGAACACTCTACCAAACTTGTTGAAGATCTCTCTACCAAACTTGGTGAAGATTTCTCTACCAAACTTGGTGAAGATCTCCTTACTAACTTGGTGAAGATCTCTCTACCAAACTTGGTGAAGATTTCTCTACCAAGCTTGGTAAAAATCTCTCTACCAAACTTGGTGAAGATTTCTCTACCAAACTTGGTGAAGATCTCCTTTCCTAACTTGGTGAATATTTCTCTACCAAACATGGTGAAAATCTCTTTTCCAAATTTGGAGAAGATCTCTCTTCCAAACATGGTGAATAATTCTCTACGAAACTTGGCGAAAATCTCTCTACCAAACTTGGTGAAGATCTCTCTTCCAAACTTTGTGAAGATCTCTCTATGAATCTTGGTGAAGATCTCTCTACCAAACTTGGTGAAGAACACTCTACGAAACTTGGTGAAGATCTCTCTACCAAACTTGGTGAAGATTTCTCTACCAAGCTTGGTGAAAATCTCTCTACCAAACTTGGTGAAGATTTCTCTACCAAACTTGGTGAAGATCTCCTTTCCTAACTTGGTGAATATTTCTCTACCAAACATGGTGAAAATCTCTTTTCCAAATTTGGAGAAGATCTCTCTTTCAAACTTGGTGAATAATTCTCTACGAAACTTGGTGAAAATCTCTCTACCAAAATTGATGAAAATCTTTCTACCAAACTTGGTGAAGATATCTCTACCAAACATGGTGAAGATCTTTCTACCAAACTTGGTGAAGATCTCTCTACCAAACATGGTGAAGATCTCTCTACCAAACTTGGCGAAAATGTCTCTTGCAAACATGGTGAAGATCTCCCTTCCTAATATGATAACAACCTTTTTTCCCATCTTAGTTGAATGTTTTCTTTCTGGTCGATGAAAGCTCTGTACACATTTGATTGTGGCATAAAAATATTTATGTAAAAGAGGGGCAATACATTGCCTTTGATGATCAGATGTCTCGGAGTCAGATGAAATTGTTAACTTATAGACGGGGAATGGAATGTGGCAAACTGCAATAACCCTCTTAATTTTACAGTTGTGCTATAGAAGATTGGATAGTATTAATTTAGATGTCCTGCTAAATTATTATTCTTATATCGACCGTGTTTTTTAATTTTTTTTATTAGGGGGTGGGGGAGAGGGTGTACGGTAATCCTCACCTTTTCATGGAGTCAGTTTTGGCACAGATTTATTATTATAAACCCCAACTGGAAGGTGGACGACAGACTTGTTTAGTTTTGGGTCGTTAAATACCCTCCTTAAATAAAACCCAAAAAAACTCTCGCAAAATTCGTTTTGAGTGTTAATTAATTAATAATTATTTATAAATAACCGTCACACCACGTGGGGTATAGATAAAGATATTGATGTTAGTGCCCTTATATTTCACGAGGTCTAATTAGTAGCCTCGCCCGTGCGCTGCCGGGGTCTGACAGGGGAGTAAAGAATAGTGGCGCTGTTCCCTACCATGCATGTTCGTAAGAGGCGACTAAGGAGAGTTGGGCATGGGGCTGGGTATCCCGTACTGTTAAAAAATAAGCCAACGAAAACGTCATAAATATGGAAATGTACCAGTTAAATACCAGTGGATAAAGAGATACAGCGTAGACGATGGCGTTGGATAGGACACACACTGTGGAAGCTAATTGAGAGTATTACATGACAGGCCCTTTTCTGGAATCCCCAGGGAAAAGGCAAAGAGGAAGGCCAAGGAATTCTTGGATAAGACAGATAGAAGCAGAGATGAAGGGGAAGACATGGAACGATCTTAAAAGAATGGCAAGAAAGATACGGCTTGGAAAGTGTTTGTTGAAGACCTATGCACCACAGGGAGCTGAAAGATAGAAGAAGAAGAATAATAATCAGTAGTGTAGAGGTATGACGTCGACCTAATGACAAGAAAGACACCGGTACAAAGCCCACCTGAATCTGCGATTTATTTTTTTAAAATATGGAAAATTAATCCATGACTTCCTTATGACATTACCCTCCTCTCTTTGGTAGTGGGATTCAATGTCTAGCCCTCTCGGATAACGGCAATAATCAGGAGGTCCCATGTGCACCCGCGCACGTTAAAAAATCTTTGGTAGTTAAATCGAAAAGAATAGGCCATAAACATGGCGGCTACTCGGACAACATTGTCACCAGACACCATACGCGTGTTGTACACCTATGGGACCGTCCGGTGTGCAGTGATTATGATCATAACAACAAGCAAACAATATTTTCTATGCTCGATTACAGCCAGCTATAAATTTACTTAAGCCTGCGGGCGGAGAGTAAATTTCCGGAAAACCACCATCTAGAGTGACGTTTTCAGCTTTGTGAGCAGGGGTGGTTGTGAGTAGAGTGACGTCAGCCATCTTTATCTTCTATAGTTAAACATGTCACGCTAGTTGGTAAGTTTTCTGGTTTTATTTTCAGTCCTATCGACTATCTGTGTCTATGAAGAATATTGTCAGTCCTATCGACTATCTGTATATCTATGAAGAATATTGTTAGTGCGTCACCACCGATTTCTCTGAGCCTGCCCGCTGAGGGAGTTTTCCCAAAAATACCCCAATACTTGTGACGTCTCGAGCTAATCGAGCAATAGACGACTAACCTTGTTTTACCCACAACCGCACCTGCTCACAATGCTGAAAACGTCACAATTATTGGTCGGGCCTCCCCTCAGATGACAGGCTCATAGATGTCGGTGGCAACGTTTAGTACCACGACACGCAGCTTTAATTTCCCATAGAAAATAGTTGATGTCTATTTTAGGTGAGAAAAGCCCAGGGGACTTCCCGTTCCTAAAAGAATAATTGCTGGACCTAGGAAGTGAGTCCAGATTCACCCAAGCAGTGAGTTGGTTTATGACCAATTAGGAAGTTTTAATCTACGTGTACATGCTAGAGATTGGCAAATAGACTGAGCTCAGGATCAACAAGGAAGTCTCAATCTTCCTCTCAGAGATTGACAGACTGAGCTCAGACCCAACTAGGAAGTTTCAATCTTATGTTTAGAGGCTGACAGACAGAGAGATCATAGACGTTATTAATTTTAATTCTTTTGTTTAGAGATTTAAAGACAGACTCAGCGGCAAGCAAATATATTTACAAATATGTAGACACACGCACAGACTAAATATGCAGACAAATAAACTTCCTGTTTAGTAGAGTCAGGTTGATAAAAGAGAACAATATTCCCTAACATAATGTATTAGCAAAGTGAAGTATTGGCATCGGTTGAACTGTCTTAAATTTACAAGGCGAGGTGGCTGGTGGTCTTATTCGTTGTTAACATGTCATCCAGTTCAGGGAACCTGATACCTAATCACTTGTTGTTATGGTTATGGCTAGTCAAACGCCCCGGTGGTATCACTGCAGACGAATTAAAATCCATAATTGCTCAACCGCCCGTGCCAGTAGAATCATCCGAATTAAACCTCATATCATTGAAGAATCCAAAGGAATGCAGCCGCAGTGCCCATTATAGCAGCTACAGCACACGTCAAAATAAACAAGGCAAAGCGGCACCAAAAGTTAACGCAGCTGAACTGTCCTTCGTCATACGATATCACTCACCGTAAGTAACCTGAATATGGAAACACGTTTTGTGCTGGTCAGCTAGAGAGAGCTAGGCCTGCATTGGAGTAGAAGAACGTTAAAGTTTGTACATGAGGCACGTTGCTAGTAAATTTTGTACCCGAGTCACGTTGCTAGTAAATTTTGTACCCGAGTCACGTTACTAGTAAAGTTTGTACCCAAGGCACGTTGCTAGTGAATTTTGTATCCGAGTCACGTTACTAGTAAATTTTGTACTCGAGTCACTTTGCTAGTAAATTTTGTACCTGAGTCACGTTGCTATAGTTCGCTTCAGATTTTTTGCCTCACTTCAAAAAACCACAGCTCAGCAACCATTTGTGCTACAGTGCTGATATTTTGCATGTAACCTACTGAATCTCATAACGTAATAGAAAAAATAAATTCATTGCAAACAAACTGCTGGTTTTTCTTGTGCGCTTGCTTACCAGGAGGATAAAAGTATGATTAAACTTGGGCACATTTGAATCAAAATTTAAGAGTATTTACCCCTTCCATATCACTTCAAGAATGATTTAAACATCTTCATTTGGGAATTTCCTTTATATGTTGGTGGGTAAAGGCACGGTTTACACTATTGAATTGCAAATGTCAGATTTTTGTCAATATTTGCACATATGTGTAGCAAATTTCTCTTATATTCGGTGCGCAATTCTGGTTTTGCGCTTACTGGATTAAAATTGTCAACTTTTTGTATCACGTCATTAGTATAACGTCACCAAAAATACAAAATCAAATTATTTACATAGGCGTGTTTTGTGAGTTGTGCCCTTAACAATGAGTTTAAAGTTGAAATTTGTTACTGAACAAAATATTACAAAGAAATTATATTTATATTTTTGTAGAGAGGCAAAACGAGGGAGTCTATATCACAGCATATCAAATCCTGAAAAGAGAACGATGCACGTGTTAGGTTTAAGTAAACGGTCGTTTCATAGATCAGTGAAAAATGTTCAATGTGAATGTTCAAGGAAAGAAAGAAGTCGAGGAAGAAAACATTTGTTAGACAGTTTTGACAGAGAACTTGTCCGCAGAGAGATTTGTAAAATGTTTGACTTAGGGGAAGAAGTTACCATAAGGAAACTTAAGATTTGGCTTAAAAAGAACAACAGTATTGATGTATCAAAAACCACACTATGGAGAAGTGTGCGGAGTTTAGGCTTCACTTTTAGAAAATATTCTTGTGGAAGAAACATCATTTGCGAGAAACCTCATTTAGTAGCTGCAAGAAGCAAATATTTACGTGAAGTTAGACAAATGCGTAATGAAGATTATGACATTGTGTACTTGGACGAAACATGGATTAATGCCCACCACACAAATGAAAAAGAATGGCAGTCATTAGATGGGACTATTAAAAGGTATGTACCTAGCAGCAAAGGAAAGCGCCTTATAGTGGCACATGCTGGGAGCAAAAATAATGGCCTGGTGGAGAATGCTGAACTTGTTTTTATTGCAAAGTCAACTGATAACCAGGATTATCATTCAGAGATGAACAGTCATATGTTCAGAGATTGGATTAAAGACACTCTTTTGCCTTTATTAGATCGACCATCTTGTTTGATCATGGATAATGCATCTTACCATAACAAAGTGGCACAAGAAGATAAAGTTCCAACATCATCAAGCACTAAAGCTGAAATAAAGACATGGCTGACAAGGGAACAAATACCATTTAACGATATGTATCTCAAGCCTGAATTAGTTTCACTTGTAAAACAGATACAACGGCCAAAGATATTTCAAATAGATAAATTAATTGAAGAACATGGTCATAGATGTTTGAGGCTGCCTCCATATCACTCACACCTAAATCCTATTGAATTAGTTTGGGCAAAGATCAAAGGGCAAGTAGCATCCGAAAATAAAACTTTCAAATTATCTGATGTTAAAGAGCTTACCAATGTTGCTATTTCAAACATAGACAAAGATTATTGGGCTAGTTGTGAAGACCATGTTATGGTTGAGGAAGATAAGTATTGGAGAAACGATGGTCTGTGGGTTATTCAACCAAAAATGGTAATACGTCTATTAGATTCGGCAGATTCTGAATAAAACTCATTTGTTTGAACTTACTGAAGTGACTTTGTTGGAGTTGGAAACTCTGGATACGGACCACTTCAGGAACTGTTTTTTTAGTGAGTTGACGATGTATTCTGTGTTCTTAAAATAAATAATTTCTATTCGGTGAATGTTCGGCCTATTTTGATTTGATTCAATATTAGTTGTATAATTAAAAGAGCCCAATCCAAATGGGTAGCATGTTGTGAAAAAGTGCAATTGTGGCGGTTTATTCCCCTATACACCTTCAGGCATGACAGGAACACTTACTTACTTACTCTCTTATTATAAAGTAATAATGTCCCTTATATAAAAATAAAAGTTACGCCTTTTCCTCTAAAAAGTGTAAAAGATCTTCATTTACCGTACATTCTGTTTTTTGTGTCAAAATAAATACAAATATGAAGGATATCAAAGGAAGTTGCCGCTTTGAGGAAACGGTAACACATACGATAATTTAAATGATAAATTCGTTACGTCATTGAAAATCTAAGGTCGCATGCAAAAAATCATGGTATTCCATCAGACGGTTTTCGAGATATTACTGGAATTAGGGAGGCAAACAATCTGAAACAAACTATAGTAAAGTTTGTACCTGTGTCATGCTACTAGTGAGGTTTGTACCCGAGTCACATTACTAGTAAAGTTTGTACCCAAGTCACGTTGCTAGTGACGTTTTGAAAGCTGATTGGCATGGGCTTAGAGTGGAACCGAAGTGAGACAAAATATTGAAGAATTGCTAGAAACAGAGATCAATTATCACTACCACCACCACCACCACCACCACCACCATCATCATCATCATCATCATCATCATCATCATCACCACTAATACCTCCACTAAAAATACAAATACCATTACCACAAATATCAATATCTGACACAAATCCCATATAACAATCTCCTCTATGCGGCCACGTCATTTTACGTGACCAAGATAATATAATTTGTTTTTTGTTATTCTCTTCACCAACACGTTCTCTGAGAGATTCAGTTATTGTAACATAAACTTGTGTATTATTTTATGTCTCCGTGATAAACAGAGTATTACTTCTTGTTAACACTTCCACCCATTGCAGTTATAGATTGTTCAAGAGATCTGCCAAAGTTGCATTGTTGTTGTTATGGATCAAGCAGCATGTGAGCTCACGCCCTTTAGCCGCCAATATTGCATTAACAACCACAAAAGTGATTAATTCTAGGGAAACACCCCTCCCCTTTCATAAAAATAAATATAAAAAAAACGACTGCCATTTAAAACAACAAAGGATGCAAACGATATTGTTTGAATACAGGTGACTCAGTGGGATCGTTGGTCGCGTAGGACAATTGCTATAGGATAAAAAAAGGCCGGTAGTGATTTATTTTTGTTTACGATATTGTTAGTGTCTCTCAAGAGTCTGGGCCCACGTTTCTTGTTGTAAATGGCGATAACAGAACGTCTGGGATTGGGCAAAGTATGGGGGGAGACTTGAGCCAGAGGACCGTTACAGTAGCCATGAAGACTATCCTGGGTTATCTCGAAATGTCCTGTCTAATTAGTCCCTGGTGAAGTTTAATTCCAACAAGTGACAAAATATACATGGAAAACAAACCAGTAGAAGAGATCGATCACTTTATCTATCTTGGAAGTCACATTGATCGAGAAGGGGATACGAGCAAAGAAATTAGAATCAGACTGGCTAAAGCAGCAATGTCTTTCAGAAGCCTTGAAAAGTTGTGGAAATCAAAACTCATTAGCACAAACACAAAACTTAGGCTATTCAAATCAAATGTACTATCAACCCTTACGTATGCGTGTGAAAGCTGGAAAACAACAAGAGATATAGAAACAAAGTTGAACGCATTCGAAAATAAATGTGTAAGGAAAATACTTGGTATAGAATGGAACGAATTCAAAACAAACGAGGAAATTAGAGAAATCGCCAATCAACCACTAATATCTTCAGTAATAAAGAAAAGACGATGGTCATACGTTGGACATGTGATGAGAAGAGATAATAATCGAATAGCAAAGCAAGCCCTCATATGGGAAACAACAGGTAAAAGAAAAAGAGGAAGACCCAGGGAGACACTGAGAAGAACATTGATGAGAGAGGCAAGAGCAGCAGGAATCGGCTCCCTCAATGAGATAGAATTGCTTGCACAGAACAGAGACAGATGGCGAGATTTGATAAAATATCTTTAAAAGAAAACTGCTAGAACAAAAATTCATATAGGAGAAGGTGTATCTTGGTCTACGCCCTATGGGCCGGTTACGGCTCGAAAGGTCAATAGATAGATAGATAGAAGAAGCGACGGGCTCAGCAAGCCGTCAGTGGATGATATATCCCAAGAAGGAATATTTCAAGATACCGTTGACACCTATAGTGAATGCAGAAGGGCTGAGAGGATTTTCCCGAAAGCACCCCGAGCTTGTGACGTCTTCAGCTATGTTAGCTATAGACGTCTGACGTTGTTTACCCACAACCGTCCCTGCTCGCAATCCTAAACACGTAACAAACTTTGGGTGGTCCCCCTCAACGCGCAATGGTAAGATACAAACAAATTAATAAGAGAAAAAAATGTAAATTAACTTGTGGCGCAGTAAGGAATACGAGGTATCGACACAGCTAGCCCCTCTCCTACAACACAGGCACTCTACTGATGCCGATCAGTACAAAGAAATAACTTATACAAAGTACATGTTCCCCACTTTACGTTAACAGTGTCAAACATTACTACCCATAACAAGTTAGAAAAGAAAATTAGTCGCCACTGGAGTGCGATGGTGGAGAAAAAGCTGTAGGAGTGACCAGAATTGACAAAATAAGAAAAGATGTTAAACAAGAAAGATTTGGCATCGAACCAATTTAGAATGGCATATAAAGGCAGCGAAATCAAATCATGTGGATATATATATAGAAGAATAGATATAATTTGATGGAAAGAAAAGAAAACAAATGATGAAGTTTTAAAACAACTAACAATGAAAAATGAACTACTAAACACAATTCAAACATTACAAATGAGATCATTAGGGCATGTTAAAAGACACAGCAGCATACTAAAAGTAATCTTGGAAGGGAAAATACAAGGTAAAAAAGATAGAGGCAGATAAAGACTAACATGGACGAGTAACATCCACAGATCGATAAGTCAACCTATGACAACCTGCACCATCAAAGCAAGAGACAGAGCGGAACGGCGCTCCATGGTAGCCAACCTTCATATGTATTGTTGATAAAAGAGAACAATATGGATAGCAAAAAAGTTTGGTGTCACAGCCTGGGCTATGACTTCCAAATCACACCTTAGCAAAATTAACATAACACAGAACCAAGCTGCCCGTATCATCATTGGTGCTATGAAATCTACACCTATCAAGATTATAGAAACAGTGACAGGTTTACAACCCTTAGATGACAGACGGGTCACTAAAGTATTGCAACAAGCGGAGAAATATAGAAGGCTCCGTAGCCACCCCATGCACCAAAGAATATCTGGTTCCGGAATTGTGCGACTAAAGAGGAGCAACTTCGCTGCAATTGCCAACGAACTAACTACTGGAGACCCGGTACTTTCTCTAACGATATCGAAACCCTTGGGCCCATCTGATATGTCTCCTCATGGAAAGCATAAAATGCTAGAACTTAAAAAAAATATAACAGGAATCATGAAAAAGGGCACCCAATCAAACACAGAAAGAAAACATGTAACAGAAAAACACATACATGATACCTACCCACAGGACTCTTGGTCCCACATATACACAGATGGCTCTGCTACAAATGCCACCAGAAATGGAGGGGGACGTGTGTTCTTGACGCTGAATAATCAGGACGAGATCACCAAGTCAATAGCTACTGGAAAATTCTCAAACAACTTTAAAGCAGAAGCTGAGGCCATCAGAGATGCTGCAACACTGGCTACTCAATACACAAATAGCATACACAATAAATTACTTGATGATTTAGACTTTGCTGATGACATAGCTCTCCTATCACACAGCCACCAACAGATGCAAGATAAAATGAGTATATTAGATGAGAGATCACAACAGCTAGGACTAAAGATTAATAGAGATAAGACCAACATTATGAGAATTAATGCAGTTGGCAATAACCAAATAAAACTAGGAGAAATACCTCTACTAGACGTACAATCTTATATATATCTGGGCAGTAATATAGATAAAGAGGGAGGAACAGAAAACGATACCAAAATAAGGATATCAAAAGCAAGAGGAGCTTTCATTGCACTGGGAAACATATGGAAATCCAAAGAAATTAGGCTAAATACAAAAATACAAATTTTCAACTCCAATGTTAAGTCGGTTCTATTATATGGCTGTGAAACATGGAGAATAACAAAATTGACAATCACGAAGGTACAGACTTTCATTAATGGATGCTTGCGCAGAATAAAGGGATGGAAATGGCAGGACAAAGTCACAAACGTGGAATTATGGAAATGTACCGGTCAAATACCAGTGGATAAAGAAATACAGCGAAGACGATGGCGATGGATAGGACACACACTACGGAAACCAACTGAGAGTATTACACAACAGGCCCTTTTTGGAATCCCCAGGGGAAAAGACAAAGAGGAAGACCAAGGAATTCTTGGAGAAGACAGATTGAAGCAGAGATGAAGATGATGGGGAAGACATGGAATGATCTTAAAAGAATTGCAAAAAACAGAACGACTTGGAAAGTGTTTGTTGAAGACCTATGCTCCACTGGGAGCTAAAAGGTAGAAGAAGATACACAATAAATTGGTGATTCTGACTGATGCACTGTCAGTATTATCAGCTCTAAAATGCCATAAGAACAAGGAACTAGATGACTTGAGAACAACCCTAGACCAACTATGCAATAACTTCCAGTGAGTAGTCATTCAGTGGATACCATCACACTGTAATATACACAGGAACGAACAAGCAAACAAATTAGCTAAAGAGGGAGGGAGATTGCCACAAGAGAACCATCCGCTCAGTTATGATGAAGCCAAATCTATCCTCAAGGGTCAATTCCATGAAAAATGGAAACGAGAACACCCAAAGCATAACGAGAGTGACGGATACCACCAACTATCAAGGAGGATCAAGTAATCATACTTCGCCTACGCACTGGCCACAAAAGAATGAGAAATCACATGTTCACCAAATTCAAAATAGGTACAACTAGCCTATGCCACTGTACACTGGACAATATGACTACAAAACACGTTTTACAGGATTGCCCCCAGTACACAGACCTGAGAAGAGCAATGTGGTCCACGCCCACTTCCCTGGAAGAAAAACTATATGGGGCAATCGATTCGCTTAAACAGACAACTGACTTCATGAGAGAGTCTGGAATCCTACTCTGATTGAGTCTTGATCGCAGAGAGAGAGAGAGAGAGCCAACCTTCGATGCGGAGACGGCACTCGATGATGATGATGATGATGATGATGATAAAGGCAACCCCACCAAAAAAAAAAAACGTTTCCCCGTCTGGAGAGAATGTCTAGTGATGTAGCACCCTACAAGGCAGACATAAATTGAGGAAGCCGCAGAGTCCAAGACAGACATAGATGGAGGAGGCCGCAGAGATCAAGTCAGACATAGATGGAGGAGGCCGCAGAGATCAAGTCAGACATAGATGGAGGAGGCCGCAAAGTCCAAGTCAGACATAGATGGAGGAGGCCGCAGAGTCCAAGTCAGACATAGATGGAGGAGGCCGCAGCCGCACATAGTGGAGGAGGCCAAGTCCAAGTCAGACATAGATGGAGGAGGCCGCAGAGTCCAAGTCAGACATAGATGGAGGAGGCCGCAGAGTCCAAGTCAGACATAGATGGAGGAGGCCGCAGAGTCCAAGTCAGACATAGATGGAGGAGGCCGCAGAGTCCAAGTCAGACATAGATGGAGGAGGCCGCAGAGTCCAAGTCAGACATTGATGGAGGAGGACGCAGAGTCCAAGTCAGACATAGATGGAGGAGGCCGCAGAGTCCAAGTCAGACATAGATGGAGGAGGCCGCAGAGTCCAAGTCAGACATAGATGGAGGAGGACGCAGAGTCAAGTCAGACATAGATGGAGGAGGCCGCAGAGATCAAGACAGACATAGATGGAGGAGGACGCAGAGATCAAGTCAGACATAGATGGAGGAGGCCGCAGAGATCAAGTCAGACATAGATGGAGGAGGCCGCAGAGTCCAAGTCAGACATAGATGGAGGAGGCCGCAGAGTCCAAGTCAGACATAGATGGAGGAGGCCGCACAGTCCAAGTCAGACATAGATGGAGGAGGCCACAGAGTCCAAGTCAGACATAGACGGAGGAGGCCGCAGAGTCCAAGTCAGACATAGATGGAGGAGGCCGCAGAGTCCAAGTCAGACATAGATGGAGGAGGCCGCAGAGTCCAAGTCAGACATTGATGGAGGAGGACGCAGAGTCCAAGTCAGACATAGATGGAGGAGGCCGCAGAGTCCAAGTCAGACATAGATGGAGGAGGCCGCAGAGTCCAAGTCAGACATTGATGGAGGAGGACGCAGAGTCCAAGTCAGACATAGATGGAGGAGGCCGCAGAGATCAAGACAGACATAGATGGAGGAGGACGCAGAGATCAAGTCAGACATAGATGGAGGAGGACGCAGAGATCAAGTCAGACATAGATGGAGGAGGACGCAGAGATCAAGTCAGACATAGATGGAGGAGGACGCAGAGATCAAGACAGACATAGATGGAGGAGGCCGCAGAGATCAAGTCAGACATAGATGGAGGAGGGCGCATAGTCCAAGTCAGACATAGATGGAGGAGGACGCAGAGTCCAAGTCAGACATAGATGGAGGAGGGCGCAGAGATCAAGTCAGACATAGATGGAGGAGGCCGCAGAGATCAAGTCAGACATAGATGGAGGAGGGCGCAGAGATCAAGTCAGACATAGATGGAGGAGGACGCAGAGATCAAGTCAGACATAGATGGAGGAGGGCGCAGAGATCAAGTCAGACATAGATGGAGGAGGACGCAGAGATCAAGTCAGACATAGATGGAGGAGGGCGCAGAGATCAAGTCAGACATAGATGGAGGAGGGCGCAGAGATCAAGTCAGACATAGATGGAGGAGGGCGCATAGTCCAAGTCAGACATAGATGGAGGAGGACGCAGAGTCCAAGTCAGACATAGATGGAGGATGACGCAGAGATCAAGACAGACTTTAGATGGAGGAGGACGCAGAGTCCAAGTCAGACATAGATGGAGGATGACGCAGAGTCCAAGTCAGACATAGATGGAGGAGGACGCAGAGTCCAAGTCAGACATAGATGGAGGAGGACGCAGAGTCCAAGTCATACATAGATGGAGGAGGACGCAGAGTCCAAGTCATACATAGATGGAGGAGGACGCAGAGTCCAAGTCAGACATAGATGGAGGAGGACGCAGAGCCCAAGTCAGACATAGATGGAGGAGGGCGCAGAGATCAAGTCAGACATAGATGGAGGAGGACGCAGAGTCCAAGTCAGACATAGATGGAGGAGGACGCAGAGATCAAGTCAGACATAGATAGAGGAGGCGCATAGTCCAAGTCAGACATAGATGGAGGAGGGCGCATAGTCCAAGTCAGACATAGATGGAGGAGGGCGCGTAGTCCAAGTCAGACATAGATGGAGGAGGACGCAGAGATCAAGTCAGACATAGATGGAGGAGGGCGCAGATTCCAAGACAGACATAGATGGAGGAGGACGCAGAGATCAAGTCAGACATAGATGGAGGAGGGCGCAGAGATCAAGTCAGACATAGATGGAGGAGGGCGCAGATTCCAAGACAGACATAGATGGAGGAGGGCGCAGATTCCAAGACAGACATAGATGGAGGAGGGCGCAGAGTCCAAGACAGACCTGGACTACTTGCTTAAAACGAGCTGTGGTAAAGCCATTTATAAACGTGACAGAACAGCTGCTGGAGTTGGCAAAGACCTCACCAAGGATTCCTATGAGATTTGGAATATCAAAGACACATGCATTATCATTCTGACAATATTATGTAATTACATAAAATACATTTGTCTAGTTAAAAACAGGAAAACAATAAAACTGTTCTTATTTGGGCAAATTCCAACGCGTCATTCTCATGACGACTGTTCCAGTCGATGCGCGGCTTAGCTCGTGAAGATCTGTGACAGACATTAAAACCATCACCAAGATCTTGGACATTTGGAAAATAATTTAATTTAATTCTTTCAGGCATGACGCCATTTATATACCTCCATAGAAAGAGGGTGGGAGATCAACATGGTCATACCGAGATTGTGATATTGTAGATTTGAGCAGCACATGTTTGAGAATATGAGAAGAAAATAATAAAATCTCTTAGTTTCTGTGACGTGAAGAATGGAATATAGTGATATTCCGATTGCTTATGATGAATGGGGAGCCGCGATAGCTCAGTGGTTAGTGAACTGGACTACAAAGGACAAGGGGTAGGGTTCGAT
Organism: Megaustenia siamemsis; assembly: GCA_032433765.1. Lineage (NCBI taxonomy): Eukaryota > Metazoa > Mollusca > Gastropoda > Stylommatophora > Ariophantidae > Megaustenia > Megaustenia siamemsis. The sequence goes on along the minus strand of JAVIAB010000073.1, from coordinate 14,326,010 downwards.
CCCAACCGACGGCTTCCGGGTTCACCCAGCCTGAAATGGGTACCGGATTTTTTCTGGGAAAGTAAAGCAGCACGGGCGTAATACCGACCACATTACACCAACAATCATGTGCTGAAGGTCTGTAAAATATAGGGTCACTAACACCATATTTCCCTATACGCAACTTGGCGTGACGGGGATACTTTATTTTACTTACTTATGATGAATGATGACCGGGAACAAGTGACTGTTTTCACTTTCTGTGCGGTTTAGCCTTATGCCTTTTGGCGAGTGCTGAGACTGCTATGATGAGGGCTGCAGCTACCTTTCTTTGTTTGGGAGATGAGATATTAATTCGGATGATTCCGCTGGTACAGCGGTTCAGCAATTATGGATTTTATTTTGTTTGCAGTGATACCGGGGCCTTCCATAACTATATTCATGGAATATAGTGATAAGTCAATGTTGTCGTTCTTTCCTGTAAAGTAATCAGGTACCAATTTAAGGATTGGTGAACTTCGAAGCCGTAAATCGAAATACAATCTTGTCGCCAGTAGACCATTCTCCTAACCAAGGAAATTCTAAACTCCCTTAGAGGTTCAGATTTAGAGATAATCTCTGTGGTCAGTCCCCAGAACGCGTGGGTCTCATTCTCCTGTCTAGCAGTTCGGTTGGAGACAATGTCTTGCCATTAGACACGGTTCTGAACGACACGAAATTTGGTTCCTTAGAGGATCTGTGGACGGCAGCTAAGTAAATTGCTGACATTAGCATCGATATTTGAAACTCTTAAACATGGGATTGTGATGAAGAGAATGGTAGCTGTTGTTAAATTTCTATCTATTGTCCTTTCGACTCGAAGACGGAAAATAGGGCAGAAATTCTAGACTTGTTTCCGACAATCTTTCAACTGTCAGACCTTGCACAGGACCTGCATTGTTGTCTCGCTCTGTTCTGGGCGAGGTGTTCAATCTCTGCGAGGGAGTTGATGTCTGCCATTGTTGCCTCTCGCTTTATTGTTATTTCTAGTGTTTCTCTAGGCTGGCCTCTTTTTCTTTACCCCCTTGTTCCCAATTGAGGGCCTACTTTGATATTCTTTTATTATATCTTCTCATCACATGACCAACATATGACCATCTTCTTCTCGTGATTATAATTGATATTTTTGGATGCTTTGTCATTTCTCTTATTACTGCACTAGTCTTGAACTCATTCCATTGTATACGAAGTATTTTCCTCAGGTATTTGTTTTCAAATGAATCCAATTTGTTTTCTGTTTCTTTAGTTGTTTTCGGCTCTAGCATGCACAAGTATGTTGTTTTATTCAAATATAATTTTTCCGCAGCGATAAATTCATAATTCAATAAGTTACATAATTCATATAAATTCAAAGTACTACATATTAAATATTAGTGATAATACAAAGACTCAATATGTCTGCCCCCATCAGTTCGACGGTATACCTTCCCAGCGATTTGAGATGAACTATGGAGTCAAACAAGGATGTGTCCTTGCCCATACTCTATTCCGCATATTTTTCGCTGTCCTTCTACACAATGCGTTTGAAACAGTCTCTAGAGATATCTACATCCGTACAAGATCCGACTGCTCCTTATTCAATCTAGAAAGTTAGAGGTCAAAATTTTAAACAACTTAGACTCTAATCAAGGAGCTTCTGTTCGCTGATGATACAGCACTGGTTGCTCACGATGAATCCGTCCTGCAATCAATGATTGACAATCTAGCTAGATCGTGTAATTTATTCTCCCTGTCAATAAGTATACAAAAGACTGTAGTGCCTCAGCAAGGTGTAGCCAGCCCCCCAGCTATATTATTAAATAACACACCCCTTGAATCTGTGAGAAAGTTCACCTATCTAGGTTCTATGGTCCCATCCACTGTCTCCCTTGAAAAAAGAAATAAATTCCCGAATCGGAAAGACAATTTGCACATTTAGGTAAACTTAAAGATGAGCATTAAAAAAATAAAAATGTAAAGTACCACCATCACGCCAAGTGGCGTATAGGGAATAAGGTGTTAGTGACCATAAATTTTACAAAACCACGGCACATGATTTTTGGGGTAATGTGGTCGGTACTACGCCCGTGCCGAAAGATGAACATATGCCAACCACCAAATTAACACACAGGACTAAAATTAAAATTTACCCAAGTTGTGTGCTTAGTACACTTTTGTACGGATCAGAAACTTGGACAACATTGAAGGGCAGGAGAAAAGGTTAAAAAGCTTTCGTATGCGTTGCCTTCGAAAGATTATGAACATCAAGTGGCAGGACATAGCAACCGACTCAAATGTCTTCTTAGAACGACCAAACTTCCAACAATCACGACAACACTTAGGAATCCTAGACTAAGCAGACTGGGCCATGTAAGAAGAACGGCAAACATTCGTATTCCTAAACAAATATTGCGTGGCGAATTTAATGACGGAAAGAGACGAAAGGACAGACCAGTGCTGAGCTATGAGGATGTTTGCATGGCATTCATGAGGGAATTCTCTGTCAGTGAGAGAAACTGGGAACATCTGACTGCAGATTGTAGCACATGAAAATAAAATGTGTTATGGTACAGCAACTGTCGAGGCAGTGTTGATATCAAATTCAGAAGACAAAAGGCGCAGGAGCTAGAAGACGAGGCCAGGAACCACGAATACATCTGGTTCGTTCTGCGGACGGATCTGTCTATCTAATTTGGCAGATTCAGCCACGATAGAAGCTGTTCAGCAAGGCATATCTAACATAAGACACTAATATTTTTACCAAACTACTGACATCGTGATCGCTTGCTACCAACCGTCTGTCAAGACGCCAAAGGCCATATTAATAAAAAAAAATAAAATACAATCACAAGTCCCTTATTGCTAGACAACAGTTAAGGAATGTAATATAAAGGCTCGACATGACTTCCGAGAATCCTCACCGCAGCCAGCGCATTTGCTTTTCCGCGAAATATTTGCTTCTTTGACAAAAAGTCGGGTATCAATATTTTCATTTAATGTCACAATATTTCCAACAATGTTGCTCTCACTCTCGGTACATGTGTTTCTTTATATCGTCTAAATACTTCACCTAAATACTTCGCCTAAATACTTCTCCTAAATAATTCACCTAAATACTTCACCTTATTACTTCGTCTAAATACTTCAACTAAATACTTCACCTAAATACTTCACCTTATTCTATCTATCTATTGTCCTTTCGAGCCGAAGACGGCACATAGGGCAGAACCACAATCTCAAAAACAGAAACCTTGCTTGCCAAGTGGCACATATTGCAGAGATCACTGCTCTAAAATATATGGCGCTGTTTCCATAACAATACTTTTTACAATGACAGCTTGTCAAGCCATCGATCACCTATTACTTCGTCTAAATACTTCACCTAAATACTTCATCTAAATACTTCACATTATTACTTCGTCTAAATACTTCACCTAAATACTTCACCTTATTACTTCGTCTAAATACTTCACCTAAATACTTCACCGAAATACTTCATCTAAATGTTTCACCTAAATACTTCACCTAAATATTTCACTTAAATACTTCGCCTAAATACTTCACCTAAATACTTCACCTAAATACTTCACCTAAATCCTTCACCTAAATATTTCACTTAAATACTTCACCTAAATACTTCATCTAAATACTTCGCCTAATACTTCACCTAAATACTTCATCTAAATACTTCGCCTAAATACTTCATCTAAATACTTCACCTAAATACTTCATCTAATACTTCACCTAAATACTTCACCTAAATATTTCACTTAAATACTTCACCTAAATACTTCATCTAAATACTTCGCCTAAATACTTCACCTAAATACTTCACCTAAATACTTCATCTAAATACTTCACCTAAATACTTCACCTAAATATTTCACCTTATTACTTCGTCTAAATACTTCAACTAAATACTTCACCTAAATACTTCAACTTATTACTTAGTCTAAATACTGCACCTAAATACTTCACCTTATTACTTCGTCTAAATACTTCACCTAAATACTTCACCTAAATACTTCACCTAAATACTTCATCTAAATACTTCGCCTAAATACTTCACCTAAATCTATCTATTGACCTTTCGAGCCGTAACCGGCCCATAGGGCGTAGACCAAGATACACCTTCTCCTATATGAATTTTGTTCTAGCAGTTTCTTTTAAAGATATTTTATCAAATCTCGCCATCTGTCTCTGTTCTGTGCAAGCAGTTCTATCTCATTGAGGGAGCCGATTCCTGCTGCTCTTGCCTCTCTCATCAATGTTCTTCTCAGTGTCTCCCTGGGTCGGAATGTTGTTAATGAAACGTAGACCTTCACCTAAATACTTCACCTAAATACTTCATCTAAATACTTCACCTAAATACTTCGCCTAAATACTTCATCTAAATACTTCGCCTAAATATATTCTAGATCTCTTCACCGATTATCGCTACAATAAAATTATTCACAAAAACGCCCAGTGATTGCAAAGATAGCAAAAGATGAGAATCACACAAACACACACAAACACTAACACGAGCTGCCGTAGTGGATGTTTTTGTTTGTATCCGTGAGTCACTTCTCTGCATGGCTATTTCTGTCTGTGTGTTTATATATAGAACTAATAAATATAATGCTTTCATTTACTTCGGGTAACAACAATAATGTTGATATAGTCCACACATTAAATGGAATCGTGGGGGAAAAAAAAGGGGTGGGGGGAGGGAAAAGAGAGGTTTGCTAGTTGGTCTTGGGAAGAGGAGGTCCCCGGTTGAACAGGTGGTTGAAATTTTTCTCTAAGAAATCTTGGTACCCATCCTATTTTTAGTTGAGTTCAATTGACTGCAGGACGTGAACTTTAGACATCACACGGAAAATGAGTCTTCAACCACTTGGTTAATTTGTCTTTATCAGCATAGTAAACAAGTAGAAACTGCTGCATCGTGTTTCTATTCCCACACACACACACACACACACAATCTTGGAATAATCATCATCTAGTACTATACCTTCTACGTTGGTTATAGTCTTTTGACTTCAGAACAAAATTGCTTCACTGCAGGCGGGACATTTCTGCACAGCCCCCAATGCAGCAACCAACAAAGTTGTCATTCCGATCGCTCACACTGTTCCATTGATCGTGTTGCGTTCTGTTAAAATGGTGCGTTTTCCTATTCATACTATTCTACTGAACGTGTTGCGTTCTGTGAAAATGGCGCGTTTTCCTGTTCATACTGTTCCATTGATCGTGTTGCGTTCTGTGAAAATGGCGTATTTCCTGTTCATACTATTGTACTGAATATGTTGCGTTCTGTGAAAATGGCGCGTTTTCCTGATCATGCTATTGTACTGAATATGTTGCGTTCTGTGAAAATGGCGCGTTTTCCTGTTCATACTATTCTACTGAACGTGTTGCGTTCTGTGAAAATAGCGTGGACCTCAAAACGGACACTTCCGGGTCGCAGAAATCCGTCACTGCCAGCTTAGTCTCCATGCGCCCGCGCCAAATCCAAGTGGACTTTGTGACCAGTGAGCCCGCAACAACCATAATCACTGTCCCAACAAATGAAGTCAGGCCTCCACTTCGGTGAGACACTCGATCCGACCGCAGACCAGCTCATCATCATCATCATCAAGTACTGGGTCTGCTGGCGTAGGTGATTATGTATCTCCACAACCTTCGATCTCGGCAGCTATTTATCATTTCTGTTGTTGACCTTCTGCCAAGCCATTCTCTTAAGCTGTCTGTTATTTTTTCTCTTTGCTTCCCTCTATCTCTTCGTCCCTCAATTTTCCCAGTTGTTACAATATATTCCAGTTGTTCTCTTCTCATTACATGGCCAAAAAATGATGATTGTTTCTTCCTAATATTGGAAATTAGCTCTCTTTTTGCTTTGACCTCTCTCATAACATCTTCATTACTCTTCTTACCTGTCCATGGTATTCTCAACATTATTCTGTAAAACCACATTTCTACAGACTCCAGTAATTTTCTTGTCTGTTGTCCTATTGTCCATGATTCGCACCATATGCTAAGACTGGCTCTACATAACATTTAAGAACTCTTTTTCTTGTTTCTATTGTCAAAAATGGATTGTATAGTATCTTCCTCATTTTTTGGAAAGCTGCTTTTGCCTTAGCCATTCTGCATCTAATCTCTTTTGTACATCTTCCGTCTGAGGTTAACAAAGTTCCCAAATATTTAAATTCATTTACCTGTTTTAATATTGTTCCACTTGTCTTTATTTTGCACTGAGGTGATGTCTTTTTCTTTGTTGTTACCATTACTCTGTCTTTTTGCTATTAAGACTGAGTCATTTATTTTTGCTTTCTTTCACTATAATGTCCAACATTTCTTGTAACTCATTTTCACTCTTACCGATTAAGACTGTATCATCAGCATACCCTAGATTATTTATATTATTTACCTCCAATTGTTATTCTTGGCATGCCCCTTATGGATCTTAAAATAATCTCACTATAAATATTAAACAAATGTGGTGACAGCACACAACCTTGTCTAACACCATGTTTTATTTGTTGAAACATTCCCAATTGGTTTCCAGTCCTTATGGCCACTGTTTGTTACCAGTTCATATTCTTTATTATTCTTAGATCTTTGCTGTCTACGTTTATGCTTTCTAAAATTTTGATTATTTCTTGGTGCTTTACTTTGTCAAATGTCTTGGTGTAATCTATGAAACATAGGTATAGATTTGTTTTCACTTCTATGGCTCTTTCTACTAAAGATCGTATGATATATATGGTATTGATTGTTCCTTTATCTCTAACAAAACCACACTGTTCATCGCTAATTTCTGGACTGATTTTGTTTCGCACTCTTCGCATGATGATTCTTAGTAATATCTTAGTCATATGACTCTTAAGTTTTATTGTGCGTCTTTGGTAGGGCTATGAATATTGATTTGAGCATGTCGTCTGGTATATATCCGCTGTTTTAGATATCAATCAATATTTTTGTTATTATTTCTATTCCAAAATCACCCATGGCTTCAATCTCTTCTTTAGTTATATTATCTGGTCCAGGAGCTTTGCCTGCTTTCATATTGTGCAAGGCGTCTTCCACTTCTTCTCTGAGTATTTCTGGTCCTTCTCCATTATCCTTAATATTTACTTCCGTTCGTTCATCATTATAAAGATCTTTAATGTATTCTGTCCATCGTTCCCTTATGTTTTCTTGATCAATCAACAGTTCTCCTTCCTTTGATCTTAAACATCCAGTTTTTGACTCCGTTTTTCTTCTCTTTAAGCAGCCCAGCTACTCATGTTTATACACATAATTGTCCCCTACTTTTATTTCGTAATTCTATCCTTGATTTCCTACCAAAGTATTCTCTTAAATTGTCTAGTATCGTCTCTCTCTCTCTCTCTATTGTATTATCCCTCTAGTCGTTTTTACTGCTTTAACAATATATTTCAGCGTTTTCTTTTCATTTCACGGCAACAAATGTTCCTTTTTTTTATCTGGTACATAAATAGGTAGATATAGACTAGAGTACAGAGATCAAACATTGTCAACAACCAACTAGCTCCCCATTTGAAGTATCCAAACATCTCATTAACAGCTAAGAGACAAATGATAAGTAGCATTTTCATACCAATCTCATGTTATTGATGTCAAACATGACAATTGAAGAAAGCCTACACACAGACCATCACCAAACTCTGTAATGATGTGCTTGAGAAAGATAAAAAAAAAAACATAACACAAAAATAGATCGAATACCGAATGTGAAATTGAAAGAACAGGTCGGAATTAAACTGTGCCTGGACTTTATATGGAAGCAACAAATACAGTTTTCTCAAATTCTCAAATGGGGTTCCGAAAAAAGAACAGAGGATGTACTGACACTCTATTCACATTAAAACAGCTTGCAGAAAACAACGAAAGAACACAATCAAAATGTGTACATAGCCTTCATTGATCAGGAAAAAGCAGTCGACAGAGTAAACAGCGAACAACTGTGGGAGATACTAACAACATACCGCGTAAGCCAACATCTAACCAACTTAATTAGCAGTCTCTACATCAACAGCAGCTGCACAGTCAGAACAGCAGCAGGCTATACGACCGGTTCGAAGTTAGATCAGGTGTAAGACAGGGGTGCATACTATCCCCCCCCCCCTTACTGTTTATTACATACATGGACTATATATGCAAGTTCATCCCATCAGAGTACCCATCAGAGACAGAGGAGATCAATGAGCTTTTATTTGCAGACGATCAGGCACTAATACATGAAACAATAGAAGACCTACAAGAACTCGTAAATAAACTCAACAGCACAGGCACAAAATACAACATGAAAATCAATATCAACAAAACAGAAGTCGTGAATTTCGCCAAAAATAAACAGAACATCAACACAACTGTAGAAGGGAGGCAACTAAAACAAGTAGAGGAATTCAAATACCTAGGAAGTTTAGTGACAAACCATAATTCACAAACAGCAGAGATACAATCAAGATGCAACAAAGCTTGTCAAATCATTGAACAGTTATCATCACTATTGTCCAACAAGAAAATAACTCTAGAGGCAAAACGGGCACTCTACAATACAATCTTCATCCCAACGTTGTGCTACCAATGCCATCCCTGGACCCTAGATGCAAGAACAATAAGAAAAATAACCTTTACTCGGATGAAATGTATCAACGAATGACAGGAAACAGTCCGAGAGATAAGATCAGAAATGAAGAACTGAGGAAATAGCTGGGAATAGCCCTTGCCACAGAATATATAAAGAGACAACATATAAAATTGTTTGGCCACGTGACAAGGCAGAAGGATCAAAACACAACACAACGAGTCCTCAATAAACGTTGTGAGAATACCAGACCCAAGCGTCGACCACGAAAAATATGGATGGATGGAATATTAGAAGCACTAGGAATCATAACAGCAGCAGAGGCGAACAAAAGAGCAAAAGACCACAAATTATATCTCCCCTCGACGCTGAAAGGCAAATGAGGAAGGAAAGAGGAAGAAGAACAAATACCGTGGAGCTATTGACTACTCTAGCACTGGTTGATAAGTCCTTTTATACACCCATTAATCCTCTCGTTTCTGGATGTACTCATCTTTACTCCCACCTCCATCACCCCAAGGAGAGAGTGGACTCATGGTGGTCCTAGTCCTGTGTCCTTCCCACATTTTGAAGGACATAAATGACGTCCGCCTGACCCATTGGTTGACCGTCTTCAGCGACAGTACAGCTAGTCAGCTTGTCCGCTCTTTCATTTATCCATTTCCGACATGTCCAGGTTCCGAGACAAAATTGACTACGCCCAGTAACGGCGCTACATTTAAAAGTATCGTCACTAAAAGAATCAACAAAACGTCTACTGTTATCACATTATATTATACATTGCTCCGTTCTCCTGCCACGTTGCGATCTGCCTCAGCAGATGGAGGGGAAAAGATACCAGTATCACGGATCCTTTTCGCTATGAATTCTTTTCATCATGGTCATCATCATCATCATCATCTTTGAGTGCCGTCTTCACATCGAAGGTTGGCTACATGTAGCGCCATTTCTCTCTGTCTCTTGCTTCGATGGTGCCAGTTGTCAATGGCTGAGTTGTCCATCTTTTGATGTTACTCGTCCATGTTAGTCTTGGTCTGTCTATGCCTATTTTACCTTGTATTTTCCCTTCCATGATTACTTTTAGTAGGCTGTTGTATCTTTCAACATGCCCCAAAAATCTCATTTGTCTGGTTTGAATTGTATTTAATAGTTTCCTTTTCATTGTTAGTTGCTTTACAACTTTATTGTTTGTTTTGTTTTCTCCCTATCCAATTGTGCCTATAAATCCACATTTGAAAATTTTCAATTTTATGTTCGACCTCTTTTAGTATGTCCTTATTACTCTCTTTAGCTGCTCTTGATATTCTCTACATTGATAATTTAACAAAACTAATTTTTGTTTTGTTTTGTTTCGAAGAAACGGGAAACGTAAAGTTGTTATTGAGAGCTGCATTAAAGATCACACTAATTTGTGAAATTCCTCTACGTACCACAGCCGACACAATTACAAGCCTTAGGGAATCGATACTGCAGCAGAGAACAACAAATGAATGTATTAAACTGAAAATAAATAGGACAAAAAACACATAGCAATTTGAAATGGAGCCAATTTATTACATAAACTACATGTGCAGTTTATGTTTTCTGCCAAATGCGAGAATTATGTTTTGTTTCATTTAATCTCAGTTCAGCTTTTTAGTTCACTGATAGCTGTATTTAACGGGAAAGGGAAATACGTGGCGGCAACCACTTCAGGTTGTCCGGACGTGTCTCATCCACACACATTTAATAGATGCTTACACTCATGTTAGCACACATACACATACACTTCATAGATGCTTACACACATGCTAGACACATTTACACACGCACACGTGACAAGAACCTGCGGACCACTGGTGTTCTAAAGTGACTTAATAACTGACTTAAACTGGACGAGTCACGGTTGTCATTAATTGTACGTGTCTGAAGGTCAATCGACATGGAGATACGGTCAACATCGGAGATGTGTTGTAGGGGAGAGATTGGTAAACGTCATCATTATGCAGTTGTCACGACTTAATTAACAATAATAAAGACAAGTTCGGTTGCCACTTCGCCTGGTCCATTTTGTTGGCATAATGTGACATCTGTCAATCATCGTAACAACTCATGCTGGGAACATACTTCTTGAGCTCTCAATGTGTTACCGTAACTTGGTATCTTTATCGTTTGTTGTTCACGAGTAGCTTATAAAGCTGAAACAATCACTTACATGAGTTGGCTCAAAGCGTTCTGTTTGCGATGGAATCGGTGAACCATATATGATCAAGTTCCCATTTCATCCCCACTACTTGGATAACAAAATAACCACTCTGGTTACTCAAGTAGGGATGGAAAGAGAGGGGGCAGCATAGTAAATAAGAATAACTTAATGAAATCGGATGTACTTGGTCGAAAGCCACACATTTCACAGCATGCTGTAAATCATGACGTAACACAATTACACCCACTTAATGAACAAGTGGGTGAGGGTAGTCTAGCGGTAGGACGTCGATCTCTGGATAGGGGAGACCCGGGTTTAAAGCCTGCTAGAGTAAAAGTAAAGTAAAGTACCCCCGTCACGCCAAGTGGCCTATAGGGAATATGGTGTTAGTGACCCTATATTTTACAGACCTTCAGCACATGATTGTTGGTGTAATGTGGTCGGTATTACGCCCGTGCTGCTTTACTTTCCCAGAAAAAAATCCGGTACCCATTTAAGGCTGGGTGAACCCGGAAGCCGTCGGTTGGGATCGAACCCTACCCCTTGTCCTTTGTAGTCCAGTTCACTAACCACTGAGCTATCGCGGCTCCCCAAAAGCCTGCTAGAAGTGGTGGTAATTTTTCTCAAAAATTGGAAAAAAAATTAATCCGTAGTTTCTTTATGACGTTAACCTCTCCTGTTCTCTTGGGATCCGATGTCTACCCCTCTCGGATAGCGGCAATAAACAGGGAGTTCAGTGTGAACTCGCGCATGTTAAATACCTCTTGGCAGTTATAATCTTTATTAGTAGGCCATAAATATGGCCACTGCCGGGGCAAAATTGTCAGCAAAAACTTACCCACATCGTGGATCCCAGGCCGTGCGACGGAGTTCGTGCACGTGGGTCAGAGTTCGCCTCGGAATTTCTCGAGATTCTCGAGGGGGATGTCGGAGTACATTCGGTGTGCGGTGATGATGATCCTAACAACAACAGCAATAAAGAGAAGTAAAGGTCAAGGTAAAGTACGAGACTTGAACCGGCGACTTAGCTTGCGAGTTTCCACCCATACGTGCTCGGCCGCCTATCCAGAAATGTTCGGAGATTTATGTACAGTGTCGCCTCAAGCATCGAGACTCAGATGCGAAGCGACATTCCTCACCTTCCCAGGGTAATACCCTGGTACCCATTTCTGCCAACGGCTGGGTCGACCGTGGGGGTATATTTTTTTTTCCCAACCACGAGTACAACCCACACTGCTCCCAGCGGAAATCGAACACGGGTTGTCCGAACGTCGGTAGTCCAGTCGGGTGGTTTTCCCAACCAGGCTACCGAGGCCCCCCGAAAGAGAAGTAATGAGTTGTCAGGGAGCCGCCATAGCTCAGTGGTTAGTGAACTGGACTACAACGGCAAGAGGTCGGGTTCCATCCTGATCGACGGCTTCCGGGTTCACCCAGCCTTAAATGAGTATCGAATTTTTTCTGGGAAAGTAAAGCAGCACGGACGTGTTACCGGTCACATTACCCCAAAATCTTGTGCCGAAGGTCTGTAAAAATTATGGTCACTAACACCATATTTCGTATACGCCACTTGGCGTGACGGGGGTACTTTACTCTTTACTTTTCTTAGCTGTCCATGGTACTCTCAACATTCTTCTGTAAAACCACATTTCTACAGACTCCAGTGATTTTCTTGTCTGTTGTCCTATTGTCCATGATTCACACCATATGTTAAGACTGGCTCTACATAACATTTAAGAACTCTTTTTCTTGTTTCTATTGTCAAAAATGGATTGCATAGAATCTTCCTCATTTTTTGGAAAGCTGCTTTTGCTTGAGCCATTCTGTATCTCACCTCTTTTGTACATCTTCCGTCTGAGGTTAACAAAGTTCCCAAATATTTAAATTCATTTACCTGTTTTAATATTGTACCACTTGTCTTTATTTTGCGCTGAAGTGATGTCATTTTTCTTTGTTGTTACCATTACCTCTGTCTTTTTGCTATTAAGGCTGAGTCCTTTATTTTTGCTTTCTTTCACTATAATTATAATATCATAATGTATGATATCATAATATAGTATATCATGTCATACCATAACATATCATAACATATCGTATCATATCATATTGTATCATATCATAACATATGATAATATATCATATTATAACATATAACATATCGTATCTTATCATATCGTATCGCTTCGTATCGTATCGTATCGTATCGTATCGTATTGTATCGTATTGTATTGTATTCTATTGTATTCTATTGTATTCTATTGTATTCTATTGTATTGTATTGTATCATAATATATGTCATATCATAATTCATAATGCCGCTACTTCTCTTGGCTGATGATACTACACTGGTGGCTCGTCCTGAAGATCTCGTAGAAGTAATCAATGAAAAGTTCACAAAGAGTGCAAGGAACTTGCTTTAATATTCATATCTTCCCAAACAGAGATCATGTGCCAAGACGTTAGCAGAGCCCCAAATGAGTTTACTAATGACATCAATCTCACAGCAGTCAACACAATAATTTGCGTATCTTGGTTTCAACATTAATAATAAGCTTCAAATTGATGTCGAAATCAACAGACTCAAAGTGTAAATCATCAGCCAGAATCTCCAGGAAAAAAATATATATTTGAAAACAATACCCCAACGAAAAACACAAACTCCAAGCTTATCAAGCCCGCATTCACTCACTATATGGCGGTGAGATATGGACAACATGTCCATCAAGAATATCAACACACAACATTCCACCTCAGTATCATATTTCATGATCGTGTAACAATCATCGCGGTATTGAAGGCAGCAAATACGAACAGAATATACGCCCTGCGAAGCCAACGTCGTTTGAGATGGCTGGGACACGTGTCCCGTATGGAAAATAGCAGAATTCAAAAATAAAACATATACAACGAGCTAGCGACAGGCACGCTATCTATCGGCCGACCATTCTTTCTTTTAAAGATACTTGCTTGTGCAACATTCAATATAAATAGTGAAATCTGGAAGCAATTTCCACAGAGAGACATAAATAGTGAAATCTGGAAGCAATTTCCACAGAGAGACATAAATAGTGAAATCTGGGAGCAATTTCCACAGAGAGACATAAATAGTGAAATCTGGGAGCAATTTCCACAGAGAGACATAAATAGTGAAATCTGGGAGCAATTTCCACAGAGAGACATAAATAGTGAAATCTGGGAGCAATTTCCACAGAGAGACATAAATAGTGAAATCTGGGAGCAATTTCCACAGAGAGACATAAATAGTGAAATCTGGGAGCAATTTCCACAGAGAGACATAAATAGTGAAATCTGGGAGCAATTTCCACAGAGAGACATAAATAGTGAAATCTGGGAGCAATTTCCACAGAGAGACATAAATAGTGTGCACTGGTAAAGAGTGGCACTGTAATTGGGGATTTGAAAAACACAATGAACATGGCAAAGGAAAAAAAGGACGCAAAAACTAAATATTATTTTTCTCCTCTCCCTGAACTCCATTATTGTGTGTTTGTACTAAGACAATTATCACAATACTCCGGCAATGTCCATTAGTGTTATCATCGTTGACGTGATAACAAATAAAAATATCAGCGCAGTACACAAAGCAACGTAATAACCCCAGTATAATTCCAGACATAATCTAATTATAAAACAATGAGGAAAATTTTTACTTTTTAAAATTTGAACTGAGCAGCGGCATACAGCCTACTTTTGTAATTCCATTGTAATCCCAAGCAACAAGTCTACCATTCTATGGTTTTGTTAGCCTACCTTTTGGCTAACCCCTGCCTATGTATCATTTTACATTTCTATTGCGCATTTAACTCGCATTTTCATAAAACTTATCATTCTAAATTCGGAACAGTATTTACCAGTTTCGTCATTTCATCTTTACAGCAACATATTTCTAGTTAGAATTCAACTGAATTCCACCTTGCGATGGAGTGGAAAATCGATCTGAGACTATCAAGTGAGAGCTTGATGTGATTGAGTGAAATGTGTTGTCTTCTAGTGCCATTTTTCTTTACAGTGCTTGTTTCTTTTTATTCATCTGATTGCACTCAAGTGATGGATTGTGTGCCAAGGAATGATTGAAAACAATTACTCTCAAAGCGTTTCCTCCATTCGTTCATTTAGCAGACGGTTAAACAATTTCATCCAGACCTATTATGTTAATTTGGATAGTGCGCGCGATCGTTTACATGTTTGTGAGGTTTAATGAATATAACAAAGTTGTGTCTTAATTATTGTGTGTGTATGAGAGGTATATGTGTCTGTGTATGAGAGATATGTGTGTGTTTGTGTATGAGAGATATGTGTGTCTGTGTATGAGAGGGATGTGTGTCTGTGTATGAGAGGTATGCGTGTCTGTGTATGAGAGGTATGTGTGTCTGTGTATGAGAGATATGTGTGTCTGTGTATGAGAGATATGTGTGTTTGTGTATGAGAGGTGTGTGTGTGTGTCTGTGTATGAGAGGGATGTGTGTCTGTGTATGGGAGGTATGTGTGTCTGTGTATGAGAGGTATGTGTGTCTGTGTATGAGAGATATGTGTGTCTGTGTATGAGAGGTATGTGTGTCTGTGTATGAGAGATATGTGTGTCTGTGTGTGAGAGGTATGTGTGTCTGTGTATGAGATATGTGTGTGTCTGTGTATGAGAGATATGTGTGTCTGTGTATGGGAGATATGTGTGTCTGTGTATGATAGGTATGCGTGTCTGTGTAAGAGAGATATGTGTGTCTGTGTATGAGAGATATGTGTATGTTTGTGTATGAGAGATATGTGTGTCAGTGTATGTGAGATATGTGTGCCTGTGTATGAGAGATATGTGTATCTGTGTATGAGAGGTATGTGTGTCTGTGTTTGAGAGATATGTGTGTCTGTGTATGAGAGATATGTTTGTGTCTGTGTATGAGAGATATGTGTGTCTGTGTATGAGAGGTATGTGTGTGTCAGTATATGAGAGATTGGTGGGTCTGTATATGAGCTGTGTATGAGAGATATGTGTATCTGTGTATGAAAGATATGTGTGTATCTGTGTATGATATGAATATGAGAGATAGTATGTATCTGTGTATGAGAGATAGGTGGATCTGTGTATGAGCTGTCTATGAGGAATATGTGTGTCTGTATATGAGAAATACATGTGTTCGTGTATGAGCTGTCTATGAGGAATATGTGTGTCTGTATATGAGAAATACATAGGTTCGTATGAGAGATGTGTGTGCGTCTGTGTATGAGAGATAAGTGTGTCTGTGTATGAGCAGTGTTTGAGATATGTGTGTATCTGTCGAGATATACATGAGATATATGTTTGTGTCTGTGTATGAAAGATATGATGGTATGTGTATGAGAGATTTGTGTGTCTCTATATGAGAGATATTTGTGTCTGTGTATGAGACATATGTTTTCCTATGTGTGAGAGATATGTGTGTCTGTGTTTGAGAGATATATGAGAGCCTCTGTATGAGAGATATATGAGTGTCTTTGTATGAGAGATATGTGTGTCTGTGTATGAGATATATATGTGCCTGTGTATGAGACATATGCGTGTGTCTATGTAGTAGAGATTGGTGGGTCTGTATATGAGCTGTGTTTGAGGGATATGTGTATCTGTGAATGAAAGATATGTGTGTATCTGTGTATGATATTTATATGAGAGATAGTATATATCTGTGTATTAGAGATAGGTGGATCTGTGTATGAGCTGTCTATGAGGGATATGTGTGTATGTATATGAGAAAAACACGTGTTCGTGTATGAGAGATGTGTGTATGTGTCTGTGTATGAGAGATAAGTGTGTCTGTGTATGAGTAGTGTATGGGAGATATGTGTATCTGTCGAGATATACATGATATATATGTTTGTGTCTGTGTATGAGAGATATGTGGGTATGTGTATGAGAGATTTGTGTGTCTATATATGAGAGATATGTGTGTCTGTGTATGAGAGATATGTGTGTCTGTGTATGAGAGATATCAGTGTCAGTGTATGGGAGGTATGTGTGTCTGTGTATGAGAGATATGTGTGTCTGTGTATGAGAGATATGTGTGTGTCAGTGTATGAGATGTGTGTCTGTGTATGAAAGATATGTGTGTCTGTGCATGAGAGATATGTGTGTCTGTGTACGAGAGATATGTGTGTCTGTGTATGAGAGATATGTGTGTCTGTGTATGAGAGATATGTGTGTGTCTGTGTATGAGAGATTGGTGGGTCTGTATATGAGCTGTGTATGAGAGATATGTGTATCTGTGTATGAAAGATATGTGTGTATCTGTGTATGATATGTATATGAGAGATAGTATGTATCTGTGTATGAAAGGTAGGTGGATCTGTTTATGCGCTGTTTATGAGGGATATGTGTGTCTCTATGTGAGAACAACATGCGTTCGAGTATGAGATGTGTGTGTGTGTCTTGTGTATGAGAGATAAGTGTGTCTGTGTATGAGCAGTGTATGAGAGATATGTGTAGCTGTCGAGGTATATGTTTGTGTCTGTGTATGAGAGATATGTGTTTGAGAGATTTGTGAGTCTATGTATGAGAGATATGTGTGTCTGTGTATTAGCAATATATGTGTCTGTGTATGAGATATATGAGTGTCAGTGTATGGGATATGTGTGTCTGTGTATGAGAGATATGTGTATCTGTGTATTAACAATATATGTGTCTGTGTATGAGAGATATGTGTGTCTGTGTATTAGCAATATATGTGTCTGTCTATAAGAGATATGTGTGCCTGTGTATGAGAGATATGAGTGTCAGTGTATGAGATATGTGTGTCTGTGTATGAGAGATATGTGTGTCTGTGTATTAGCAATATATGTGTCTGTGTATGAGAGATATGTGAGTATCTGTATTAGAGATATGTGTGCCTGTGTATGAGAGATATGTGTGTGTCTGTGTATGAGAGATATGTGTCTGTGTATGAGAGATATGTGTGTCTGTGTATGAGAGATATGTGTGTCTGTGTATGAGAGATATGTGTGTCTGTGTATGAGAGATATGTGTGCCTGTGTATGAGAGATATGTGTGTGTCTGTGTATGAGAGATATGTGTGTCTGTGTATGAGAGATATGTGTGTCTGTGTATGAGAGATATGTGTCTCTGTGTATGAGAGATATGTGAGCCTGTGTACGAGAGATATGTGTGTGTCTGTGTATGAGAGATATGTGTGTCACTGTATGAGAGAAATATGTGTCTGTGTATGAGGTGTATGTGTCTCTTTGTTAGTAAGTACGTATTTATGTGTATATAAGACATATATGAGAGTATATGATTGAATTAGTGAATACATGTTGACTATCATGTCACGTGAACTATGACTAGAGTGATTGCTTATATTTTACAAGCAGTAGTGACACACCGAGCGTGGTCTGCAGCAGTCTACAACACACACCAATGAAGACAGCTTGAGAATGGAAATGTTGAATATCGTGATTAGATTAAACTGAAGCAAGCTAAACGTATATGGTCGCTTCACCTAAAATAGAAATAGATTGGGAGAACATGGTCGGTTAACCTGAAATAGGAATAGACTGGAAGAACATGGTCGCTTAACCTGAAATAGAAATAGACGAGGAGAACATGGTCGCTTAACCTGAAAAAGAAATAGACTGGGAGAACATGGTCGCTTCACCTGAAATAGAAATAGACTGGGTGAACATGGTCGCTTCATCTGAAATAGAAATAGACTGGGATAACATGGTCGCTTCATCTGAAATAAAAATAGACTGGGAGAACTTGGTCGCTTTACCTGAAATAGAAATAGACTGGGAGAACTTGGTCGCTTCATCTGAAATAGAAATAGACTGGGAGAACATGGTCGCTTAACCTGAAAAAGAAATAGACTGGGAGAACATGGTCGCTTCACCTGAAATAGAAATAGACTGGGTGAACATGGTCGCTTCATCTGAAATAGAAATAGACTGGGATAACATGGTCGCTTCATCTGAAATAAAAATAGACTGGGAGAACTTGGTCGCTTTACCTGAAATAGAAATAGACTGGGAGAACTTGGTCGCTTCACATGAAATAGAAATAAACTGGGAGAACTTGGTCGCTTTACCTGAAATAGAAATAGATTGGGAGAACTTGGTCGCTTCACCTGAAATAGAAATAAACTGGGAGAACTTGGTCGCTTTACCTGAAATAGAAATAGATTGGGAGAACATGGTCGCTTCACCTGAAATAGAAATAGACTGGGAGAACTTGGTCGCTTCACCTGAAATAGAAATAGACTGGGAGAACTTGGTCGCTTTACCTGAAATAGAAATAGACTGGGAGAACATGGTCGCTTCACCTGAAATAGAAATAGACTGGGAGAACATGGTCGCTTCACCTGAAATAGAAATAGACTGGGAGAACTTGGTCGCTTCACATGAAATATAAATAGACTGGGAGAACTTGGTCGTTTCATCTGAAATAGAAATAGACTGGGAGAACTTGATCGCTTCTTCTGAAATAGAAAGAGACTGGGAGAACATGGTTATTTAAACCTGAAATAGAAATAGACTGCTAGACCATGGTCGCTTCACCTGATATAGAAATAGACTGGGCGAACTTGTTCGCTTCTTCTGAAACAGAAATAGACTGGGAGAACTTGGTTGCTTCGTCTGAAATAGAAAGAGACTGGGAGAACTTGTTCGCTTCATCTGAAATAGAAATAGACTGCTAGACCATGGTCGCTTCACCTGATATAGAAATAGACTGGGCGAACTTGTTCGCTTCTTCTGAAACAGAAATAGACTGGGAGAACTTGGTTGCTTCGTCTGAAATAGAAAGAGACTGGGCGAACTTGTTCGCTTCTTCTGAAACAGAAATAGACTGGGAGAACTTGGTTGCTTCGTCTGAAATAGAAAGAGACTGGGAGAACTTGTTCGCTTCTTCTGAAACAGAAATAGACAGGGAGAACTTGGTTGCAACGTCTGTAATAGAAGTAGACTGGGAGAAATTGTTCGATTCGTCTGAAACAGAAGTAGACTGGGAGAACTTGCTCGCTTCATCTGAAACAGAAGTAGACTGGGAGAATATGGACGCTTCGTCTGAAAGAGAAATAGACTGGGAGAACATGGTCCGAGATAGAAAAAGACGGTCTGTCAGGGTGCATCCCTGCTAAAACCTGAAACGAATACTGATTATATATATATATACATATATATGTGTATATATATATATATATTTATATATATATATATATATATATATATATATATATATATAGAGAGAGAGAGAGATTGAGAGAGAGAGAGAGAGAGAAAGAAAAAAATAAAGACACAGAGAAATTTGTTGCAACTAAGGCACATTTTCACATCTGGTCGCCTATTAAGTGGGTCATTAGCCTAGGATGGTCGCCTGCCTGCTCCTATCTTTCTGAACCTCCACCGGCCGACAATCAGGACAATAAGGCCTGTCATTTCAGGCGCAGGAAAAGACCAGGAAAAAAAAGAAAACAGTCCCTTGCCTACGATGTTCCTGGAGGCTGACGGAGGGCACACACACACACACACACACACGCTCAAACACACTCACTCCTATTCACTCCTCCATGCTCGTGCGTAGAACAAGACCGCGACTTTAAATAAAAGTTCGTAGTTTGTGTCTACTTCTTTGTTTGCTTTCTTATATCAACTCTGGGAAACTGGTTGGGCCGGCGTCTTGCCTCGAAACAGAGAGGTTGTGAGTTCAAATCCCGGCTGCACCGGTTGGGAATGTTATTTATGATTTATATCTGCGGCAATCTCCCATGATCTCGGCAGCGATGGGCCGGCTTGAAACGTCAATTACTTATCGGCGGAAAAAATGATTACCTCCGAAGTCAGAGTTATCTGCCTGTGCGGCGAGGGACCCCTGTCCACACGGCTGCCAGGGAAAAATGGATTAACACGCAAAATCCAGTTCCTAGTCTCTTGGGACTTCGTCAGAGATAAAGCTGGCGAACGAAAACATTTTTTTTTAAATATCAACTCTGACTTCTGTCAAATTTAAAAAGGTGTGTCACACCTTAGCAAAATTAACAGAACACAGAACCAAGTTGCCCGTATCATCACTGGTGCTATGAAATCTACACCCATCAAGACTCTAGAAACTGTAACAGGTTTACAATCCTTAGATGACAGACGGGTCACTAAAGTATTGCAACAAGCGGAGAAATATAGAAGGCTCCTTAGCCACCCCATTCACCAAAGAATAACTGATTCCGGAATTGTACGACTAAAGAGGAGCAACTTCGCTGCAATTGCCAATGAACTAACTACTGGAGACCCAGTACTTTCACAAACAATATCGAAATTCTTGAGCCCATCTGATATGTCTCCTCATGGAAAGCATACAATACCAGAACTTAAGGAAAATATAACAGGAATCATGAAAAAGGGCACCCAATCAGACACAGAAAGAAAACATGTAACAGAAAAACACATACACGATACCTACCCACAGGACTCTTGGTACCACATATACACAGATGGCTCTGCTACAAATGCCACCAGAAATGGAGGGGGACGTGTGTTCTTGACGCTGAGTAATCAGGACGAGATCACCAAGTCAATAGCGACTGGAAAATTATCAAACAATTTTAAAGTAGAAACTGAGGCCATCAGAGATGTTGCAACACTGGCTACTCAACACAAAAATAGCATGCACAATAAATTGGTGATTCTGACTGATGCACTGTCAGTATTATCAGCTCTATAATGCCCCAAGAACAATGAACTAGATGACTTGAGAACAATCCTGGATCAACTATGCAATAACTTTCAGAGAGTAGTCATTCGGTGGATACCATCAACTGTAAAATACACGGGAGCGATCGCGTAGACAAATTAGCTAAAGAGGGAGGGAGATTACCGCAAGAGAACCATCCGCTCAGTTATGATGAAGCCAAATCCATCCTCAAGGGTCAGTTCCATGAAAAATGGAAACGAGAACACCCAAAGCATAACGAGAGTGACGGATACCACCAACTATCAAGGAGGGATCAAGTCATCATACTTCGCCTACGCACTGGCCACAATAGAATGAGAAATCACATGTTCACCAAATTCAAAATAGGTACAACCAGCCTATGCCACTGTACACTGGACAATATGACTACAAAACATGTTCTACAGGATTGCTCCCAGTACACAGACCTGAGAAGAGCAATGTGGTCCACGCCCACCGCCCTGGAAGAAAATCTATATGGGGCAATCGATTCGCTTAAACAGACAGCTGACTTCATGAGAGAGTCTGGAATCCTACTCTGATTGAGTCTTGATCGCAGAGAGTGAGAGAGAGAAAAGGTATGTTTTAGATATCTTGCCACAGCGTCATCACGTCATCACTTGTCACTCACTGAGTTGAGTATAAGGAGGGAGCATAACGTCATCACTTGTCACTCACTGAGTTGAGTATAAGGAGGGAGCATCACGTCATCACTTGTCACTCACTGAGTTGAGTATAAGGAGGGAGCATCACTTGTCACTCACTGAGTTGAGTATAAGGAGGGAGCATCACTTGTCACTCACTGAGTTGAGTATAAGGAGGGAGCATCACGTCATCACGTGTCACTCACTGAGTTGAGTATAAGGAGGGAGCATCACGTGATCACGTGTCACTCACTGAGTTGAGTATAAGGAGGGAGATAAAGTAATTAGTCGTATTCTCTCGAAAGAATGTAAATCCCATAAGACATCATAAGATCTTCCAAATGATTCATTTTTTGTTCCTTGTACAATGACTTGTTTGAGTTTGAATAACTCATTGCAATGACCCACGTATTACTAGACGTATGAGGAATATGGTGTAAGTGACAATATTTTTCCGTGACCACGGCACATTGTATGCTGAAAGCATAAAAAAAGCAGGATTGAACCCGTACTCCTCGACACAGTGCCTTGCCACGAGAAACAATCGCTAGAGCGCACAGCCAACTAAGGACCTATAAAAGTTGCTATCATTGACGATGTTTTTCACGCATGTGTTCCCATAATTATAGATAACAGGATTACGATTACAACCCGAAAATAAATTGTGTATCTGTATGTATATTCATATGAAGACAAGTATCTCCCGAATAGGGTAGGCCTGAATACTTGCGTTGCCAAGAAACATTTATAGGACGAAGCAGCACGAGTAGTACTTTCCTGAGGTTTAGACTGGAGACAAATAATAATAAATGAATGTTATTATAGAGGGAAACTCTCGAGGCGATAGATCAACGAATGATTTCAGAGGAGGAACTATGTTTATAGCACTGGGAAAAAAAATCACAAATAATCAACAACATGATATAGCGGGCCGATTTCTGACAAGGTTGATGTCTTGTTCAACTTTTACTTGTAAAGTGAACACCCGATCATGTCTGCAGTATAAATAACCATACTAGTGTGTACCAATAAGAACACCTTATGTTTTTATTTTCCATAGCTTCCGCTATTATAGATCCATAAAATTGCATTGTGACGTAGTAGATAGATTGATACACACGCCCTAAGATTGGAGAGGAACCTGCTGCATGGACAACTACGGTCCTCCATATCAAAACGTTCTATATTACTGTGCTATAGAAGGCACTTCAATTTTGTTTTATGTAGAGCTACCGCCAGGTGGCGCTGTCAATAATGGATGAATTCATTTAGTTCCGTGAAATCACAGCCATCTATAATTTTACTAAAGGCGGGTTTAGACAGATTTTCCCGAAATCACCCATATTGTGTGACGTCTTCAGCTAAGCAAACTGTAGACAACTATGTCATTTTACCCACAACCTCCCTTGCTCGCAAAAACTGAAAACTTCGCAAACTTGAGGTGACTCCTTTCTGGCAGTGGGCCTTAATAATAAACTATGGGTATCTGTGGCTGAAGAGTGGCCTGTGAGAAAATTCTCGATCGTTCGCTACTAATTTTAATGTCTCTGAAGACTTTCAAACAACACCACAATCATGGACACCTGAATCCGTGATGTCATGTGCAACCACACGCCACAAAACGTGTTTGACTTAAAGTGTAAAGACCTGTAGCAGACAACACCCTCCCCCCCCTTCCCCCCCCTCCCTGATAATCATCATTGGCAAATATCGGAAATACAGTTTCCGCTGGCACCACCTTAAAACCATTTTAATCTTCTTCCTCTTTCCATCCACATTTGCCTTTCAGCGTCGAGGGGAGATGTAATTTGTGGTCTTTTGCTCTTCTGTTCGCCTCTGCTGCTGTTATATTTACTAGTGCTTCTAATATTCCATCCAGCCATATTTTTCGTGGTCGACCATTACGTCTGGTATTCTCACGTTTGCTGAAGGCTCGTTGTGTTGTGTTTTGATATTTCTGCCTTGTCATGTGGCCATACCATTTTACCTGTTGTTTCTTTATATATTCTCTGGCGGGGGCTATTCCTAGCTTTTTTCTCAGTTCTTCATTTCTGATTTTGTCTCTCAGGCTGTTTCCTGTCATTCGTCTAACACATTTAATCTCAGTAGAGGTTATTTTTCGTATTGTTCGTGCATCTAGAGTCCAGGATTGGCATTGGTAGCACAACGTTGGGATGAAGATTGTATTGTATAGTGCTCGTTTTGCATCTAGAGTTATTTTCTTGTTGGACAATAGTGGTGATAACTGTCCAATGATTTGACAAGCTTTGTTACATCTTGATTATATCTCTGCTTTTTGTGAATTATCGTTTGTCACTAAACTTCCTAGGTACTTATTAGCCCTCGATATAGTATATATAAAGAAACAACAGATAAAATGGCTTGGCCACGTGGCAAGGCAGAAAGATTAAACACAACACAACGAGCCTTCAGTAAACGTAGTGAAAATACCAGACCCAATGGTCGACCACGAAGAGGGTAGATGGATGGAAGCGTATTAAGTGGGCGGAATTATTCATCATCATTGAGTGCCGTCTTCGCAACGAAGGTTGGCTACCATGGAGCGCCATTTTGCTCTATCTCTTGCTTTGATGGTGCAGGTTGTCATCGGTTGATTTGTCCATCTTTTGATGTTACTCGTCCATGTTAATCTTGGTCTGCCTCTGCCTCTTTTACCTTGTATTTTCCCCTCCAGGATCACTTTTAGTAGGCTGTTGTGTCTTTTAACATGGCCTAAGAATAGCATTTGTCTTGTTCTAATTGTGTTCAGAAGTTCTCTTTTCATTTTTAGTTGTTTTAAGACTTTGTCATTTGTTTTCTTTCCTTCCATCAATTCTACCTATTCTTCTATATATCCACATTTCAAAGGCTTCAATTCTCTGTTCTGCCTTCTTGTCTAATGTCCATGTTTCAGCACCATATAGGAATATTGAGAAGATGTAACATTTTGCTATTCTTAGTTTTAGCTCTGGGTTATTTGTTTTGATGTTAGTATGTCCTTCATGACATTAAAATTACTTTTTGCCATTCCTATTCTTTTGTTTATTTCAGTTGTACATTTTCCATCACTGGTTATAGTATGTCCAAGGTAGTTGTAGCTCTGAACTGTCTCCAGGTCTATTCCTTCAATTTTGATATCCACTTGTGGGTTTTGAGTATTGCGGAATTATTACGTCCGTATAAAGATCGGTGCAATTATATTAAATAAAATAAAAATGAAAATCGCATTGCGTCATTTGAAATAATGGAAACGGCAAACAAACGGAACCGACTATTCGGCCAGGAAGTGTTATCAACTGGGAGCACTTTACTAAGCCGTTTCGAACTTAAGATAACACTAAACAATACAGTGACGATAAAAGTGACAAAGAAAATAAAAAGCAGCCACCTCTCTCAAAAATGAAAAGTCTAGACTTATTTTCACCATCATCATCATCATTATCATCATATCATCATCATCATCATCATCATCATCATCAATATCATCATCATCATCATTATCATCAATATCATCATCATCATCATCATCATCATTATGCACTATACCGTTTGGCGTAAGCAAGCATGTCCTTCCATAAGTATATGCCTATAGCAGAGACAGAGAATGAGCTACAAGAAATGATAGATATAATCGTAAAAGAAAGCATCAAGAAAGGTCTCAGTCTGAATAGTAAGAAAACAGAAGTAATGGTCATATCAAAGAAACAGCCATCACCAGCATGCAGCATAAAAATAAACAGGACAAATTTTAAACATGTGCAACGCGTCAAATACTTGGGCACAATAATAACATCTGATGGAGGATGCACACCGGAAATAAAAAGTAGAATAGCTCAGGCCAAAATAGCATTTCAGAAAATTAAAAAATATCTTATGCAACAAATCTATGTCAATAGAAAAGAGAAAGAGTGTTCATCGGTGCTATATAGAACTAATTCTGACCTACGGAAGCGAATCATGGACAGTAAACAAACAAATGAAAAGACGATTACAGGCCACAGAGATGGGACTTCTCAGAAGAATGTTGAAAATTCCTTGGACAGCTAAAAAGACCAATGAGGAAATTCTCAAAGAGGCCAACACAAAAAGGGAGCTCTTAAAAAACATCAGAAAGAAGCAATCAACATTTTTCGGGCACATCATGAGAAGAGGAAAGTTTGAATACTTGGTTACAACTGGCAAAATAAAAGGAAAGAGAAATCGCGGACGACAAAGAGAGAAAATACTGGATAGCTTGGTTTCATGGCATGGAAAGCAGTCAACAACAGAACTGATACGATGCCCTGTAGATAGAAGATTGTGGAGGGACATGATCGCCTACGCCAACCGGTATGGTACATGATGATGATAGTATATCTTATTAATTCAGTTGTCCTGTTTACCGTGCTCGCCACCAAGCTATTTAGTATCTTCTCCCTTTGTCGTCTGCGATCTCTCTTTCCATGTATTTCGCCAGTTGTAACCAAATATTCCAACCTTCCTCTTCTCATATTGTGATGGAAGAAATGTCGATTGCTTCTTTCTGAAGTTCTTTATAAGCTTTATTTTTGTGTAGAGATATGGTCACTCCTGCCTTTTTGTTCGAAAAAAAAATCCTTCTTTCTTTTTCATATAAAATTCTTTTCTTTTTTCTTTTTTCTCACTTCCTCATCTGATAACCTTCTGTAACTCTTCTATATTTTTGAAAGATCAATAGCATATCGTTTGGTGATATGGTCGATATCACACCATGCCGCCTTTGAGATGAAACAGACCAATGGGATATCATCTCACATGCTGAAATATCAAGTCAAGAGAAGAACATGAACCGATCAGCTAACATTACAATGAACGTACACACGTTTTAGATGAAGTAGGAATAAGGAAAATAATATCGTACCGGAGGCAACAGCTGCTGACTAATGTTATATGGCCCTAACATGTGTCTGTGATAGCACAATTTATGCTCTTGTGCATCACGCAAAAAAAAAAAAATAACATCTGCAATAAAAATAAAGAACAGCTTCTTGTGACAGCACACCTGTTAGCAATGATACTTTAGTTGTTTTAAACATTTGTGTTTCTCTAGAAATATAGACATCATAAGAAGGTACATGCACCTTCTATTATAAGTTTATGCTGATTAGAAGAAACGGTGTCGTAAAATTATAGGTTTACGTTGATTACAAGAAAATATAACATACAACTATAGGTTTAAGTTGATTAGAAGAAGCGATAACATACAATTATAGGTATAAGTTGATTACAAGAAGCGATAACATACAATTATAGGTTTAAGTTGATTTCAAGAAGCGATAACATACAATTATAGGTTTAAGTTGATCACAAGAAGCGATAACATAGAACTATAGGTTTAAATTGATTACAAGAAGCGATAACATACAATTATAGGTTTAAGTTGATCACAAGAAGCGATAACATAGAACTATAAGTTTAAGTTGATTACAAGAAGCGATAACATATAATTATAGGTTTAAGTTGATTTCAAGAAGCGATAACATATAATTATTGGTTTAAGTTGATTACAAGAAGCGATAACATACAATTATAGGTTTAAGTTGATTACAAGAAGCGAAACATACAATTATAGGTTTAAGTTGATCACAAGAAGCGATAACATAGAACTATAAGTTTAAGTTGATTACAAGAAGCGATAACATATAATTATAGGTTTAAGTTGATTACAAGAAGCGATAACATACAATTATAGGTTTAAGTTGATCACAAGAAGCGATAACATAGAACTATAGGTTTAAGTTGATTACAAGAAGCGATAACATACAATTATAGGTTTAAGTTGATTACAAGAAGCGATAACATGCAACTATAGGTTTAAGTTAATCAAAAGAAGCGATAGCATACAACTATAGGTTTTAGTTGATTACAAGAAGCGATAACCAACAATTATAGGTTTAAGTTGATTACAAGAAGCGATAACATACAATTATAGGTTTAAGTTGATTACAAGAAGAGATAACATACAATTATAGGTATAAGTTGATTACAAGAAGAGATAACATACATTTATAGATTTAAGTTGATTTCAAGAAGCGATAACATACAATTATAGGTTTAAGTTGATTTCAAGAAGCGATAACATACAATTATAGGTTTAAGTTGATTTTCAAGAAGCGATAATATACAATTATAGATTTAAGTTGATCACAAGAAGCGATAACATACAACTATAGGTTTAAGTTGATTACAAGAAGCGATAGCATACAATTATAGGTATAAGTTGATTACAAGAAGCGATAACATACATTTATAGGTTTAAGTTGATTTCAAGAAGCGATAACATACAATTATAGGTTTAAGTTGATTTCATGAAGTGATAACATACAATTATAATTATAGGTTTAAGTTGATTTTTCAAGAAGCGATAATATACAATTATAGATTTAAGTTGATCACAAGAAGCGATAACATACAACTATAGGTTTAAGTTGATCACAAGAAGCGATAACATACAACTATAGGTTTAAGTTGATTAGAATAAGCGATAACATACAATTATAGGTTTAAGTTGATTTCAAGAAACGATAACATACAATTATAGGTTTAAGTTGACTACAAGAAGCGATAACATACAACTATAGGTTTAAGTTGATTACAAGAAGCGATAATATACAACTATAGGTATAAGTTGATTATAATAAGTGATAACATACAATTATAGGTTTAAGTTGATTACAATAAGCGATAATATACAATTACAAAATGCGATGCTATAGAATTATATGTTTAACATATTATAATAACATTTCATTTGATTAGTTTATTAGAAAGAAACGATGTTGTAAAATTGTAGGTTTAATTTGATTAGAAGATCGGTATAGTACAATTAAGAGAAATAAAATTTTTGTGGTAAAAAATTGAATAGTGAAGATCAGTGAATCTACGAGTCTTTGATATTTTTTTTGGTTTTGTTACGAGAATGGTTTGTGTTGCAGATTGAAACCATTACCATAAAACATCACTTATAAAAATGAGTGGAATGCACTAGACTCTGAACACCTGCATAAAAAATGATTCAACATTTCGGCAGTTGTACCTAAAATGCCACTTTAGATGAAGTCGAACAGCTGTGACAAGAGCACGTGTCGCAGTCGTCGGTCACTTCCATTGGAATTACGCTTAATTAAGTGAATTCCCGCATTTCGCGCGGGTGTGTATGTGTGTTAATTGAGACCCCGTCTATCCGTGTTCAACTTCAGCGAGGTTCACTACAACTACAAGTGATATTGTTATTTGTTCAAGCCAAACATCACATGAAGCGTTTAGTGAATGTTTAATCACCGGAAAGTCAAAAATAATAATTTGTTACACATGTAATTTACAAGTTTAGCGTCCTAAGCTATTTCTGCTTAACGAGTGCTCTCGCCAAGATTTGATCGCGCGTATTTGGATGTTCTAAGACAACTAAACTAGTAGTAAAACCAAAGTAGTTAACTACTTTGAATGTCTTAAAACAACTAAAAATTAAAAGAGAATTACTAAATACAATTCAAACCAGACAAATGCGATTTGTGGGCCGTGTTAAAAGACACAACAGCCTACTAAAAATAATCTTGGAATGGAAAATACAAGGTAAAAGAGGCAGAGGCAGAGGCAGAGGCAGACCAAGACTAACATGGACGAGTAACATCATAAGATGGACAAATCAGCCTACGACTGCCTGCACTATCAACGCAAAAGAATGGCGCTCCATGGTAGCCAACCTTCGTTGCGGAGATAACACTCGATGATGATGATTTGATTGTATCAACCGTTTGTAATTTTGTAAATTTAATAATAATTTTTTTTTCAACAAGGTGTAGGTCAAGGGTACCCCCTCCCCTAACCCTACCCCAGAGGTATTCTAATGACAGGTTAAAGAACGACCGGAAAGAGTGCAGGAAAACGTTACTCCAAGCAAAAATTAATTTAGGACGCTAAGCTCCTAAATTACCTTTGTTATACGTTTTTTTTTCCTAAATCTTGCTTGGCACAATGATGTAGTAGGATGACAGCCCGGTTCACGTTATAAATGAAGCGGTTCTAAACAAAACCGGGGTTCTGAGGTATAGCGCGAAGTATTCGTCTCACACGTAGAGAGGCTTCCTTTGAATAGTATTTGGGTTTTTCTTTCATGGACCAAGATCTTAAAGTCTAAATCGAATATGTAGTCATATCGGAAACGGAAGTTATTGTGTGTTGAACAGCATGTATGCGTGTGTGTTGAAAGGTACATGTAAGTGTTTATGTAATGAACAATACATGTAAGTGTTTGTGTGTTGAAAGATACATGTTAGTGTATGTGTGTTGAACAGTGCATGTAAGCGTTTGCGTGTTGCACAGTGCATGCGAGTGTTTGTGTGTTGAAAGATACATGTAAGTGTTTGTGTGTTGAACAGTACATGTAAGTGTTTCTGTGTTGAACAGTACATGTAAGTGTTTGTGTGTTTACAGTATATGTAAGTGTGTGTGTGTTTAACAGTATATGTAAGTGTGTGTGTTGAACAGTGCATGTAAGTGTGTGTGTGTGTTGAACAGTACATGTAAGTGTCTGTGTGTTGAACAGTGCATGTAAGCTTTGCGTGTTGTACAGTACATGCGAGTGTTTGTGTGTTGAAAGATACATGTAAGTGTTTGTGTGTTGAACAGTACATGTAAGTGTCTGTGTATTGAACAGTGCATGTAAGTGTGTGTGTGTTGAACAGTACATGTAAGTGTGTGTGTGTTGAACAGTATATGTAAGTGTCTGTGTGTGTTGAACAGTGCATGTAAGTGTCTGTGTGTTGAACAGTGCATGTAAGTGTGTGTGTGTTGAACAGTACATGTAAGTGTCTGTGTGTTGAACAGTATATGTAAGTGTCTGTGTGTGTTGAACAGTGCATGTAAGTGTGTGTGTGTTGAACAGTGCATGTAAGTGTGTGTGTGTGTTGAACAGTGCATGTAAGTGTGTGTGCGTGTGTTGAACAGTGCATGTATGTGTGTGTGTGTTGAACAGTACATGTAAGTGTCTGTGTGTTGAACAGTATATGTAAGTGTCTGTGTGTGTTGAACAGTGCATGTAAGTGTGTGTGTGTGTGTGTTGAACAGTGCATGCAAGTGTGTGTGTGTGTTGAACAGTGCATGTAAGTGTCTGTGTGTATTGAACAGTGCATGTAAGTGTCTGTGTGTTGAACAGTATATGTAAGTGTCTGTGTGTTGAACAGTATATGTAAGTGTCTGTGTGTGTTGAACAGTGCATGTAAGTGTCTGTGTGTTGAACAGTGCATGTAAGTGTATGTGTGTTGAACAGTATATGTAAGTGTCTGTGTGTGTTGAACAGTGCATGTAAGTGTGTGTGTGTGTGTTGAACAATGCATGTAAGTGTGTGTGTGTGTGTTGAACAGTGCATGTAAGTGTGTGTGTGTGTGTTGAACAGTGCATGTAAGTGTCTGTGTGTTGAACAGTATATGTAAGTGTTCATGTGTTGAACAGTGCATGTAAGTGTGTGTGTTGAACAGTGCATGTAAGTGTGTGTGTGCGTTGAACAGTGCATGTAAGTGTCTGTGTGTTGAACAGTACATGTAAGTGTCTGTGTGTTGAACAGTGCATGTAAGTGTCTGTGTTTTGAACAGTACATGTAAGTGCCTGTGTGTTGAACAGTATATGTAAATGTTGATGTGTTGACCAGTGCATGTAAGTGTTTATGTATGATAATACCGTCGAATGAACTATTAGTTCACCGAACAATTTGGGAGATGAAGATTTGTATCGAGGAGTTCATATTTCTCCCATTTCTCCGGATACGTTCCGCTCGCCAACATTCTTTATCCATAAATGAAAACTATTTCAAGTCTATAGAATCAAAGCTGACCAAAACCCTTTTCAATTTCACATGATAATTTTAGATTAAAACAATCAAGCCTGTTAGTGATAGTAACAGTTATAGTAACAGTGATAGTAACAGTGATAGTAACAGTGATAGTAACAGTGATAGTAACAGTGCTAATAACCTGCCAAGAATGTATAGAACAACAACAACTTAAATGGTTTGGCCACCTGGTCAGAATGAATCCTCACCAATCACCATCAAGGACGTTCTTCACAAGAATGCATGGAAAAAGACCAAGAGGAATACCCAGAAAAAGATGGATAGATGCAGTGACAGAGACATGTAACAACAAAGGAAAATCACTAATTCAGACAGTTCGAGCAGCTCAAGAACGACAAATGATATAAACCACGACACCTTTTAGGCGTCAGTGAAAAGAGAAAAGAAGAAGAAGAAGTGATAATAAAGATTGGTTATGGTTATGGAAGACCCCGGTATCACTGCAAACGAATTAAGAAACATAATCTATAATACTAGATGCGGTTGAGCATATTGTAAAGATTTAAAGAACAAGCAAACCCGGTATACAAATAATTCATGGTGAAGTCGGTAGTGTCGGGTCATAAACCTCAAGATATGACAGTTTGAATGTAAACTGAGAATACAAATAGAAATGTTCTTTTCGGTCGTAAGGTTGACCAAGATTGATAACAAACTAAGAAGAAAATCTTACAGTAATATCGCGCTAATCGTCACTACCCGCTTGTGTGATTCTTGTTTGTGCTTTTTAACGAGCTCTAATTAAATTGTATGTACATATGTGCAGGCTTATAATTTCCACTTAATCTTAAAGCCACTTCTATGTCATGTTTTTGCTTAAGAAAATCCACGAAATGTCACGCAGCCCGTGGGTTTAGGCTAGATAAAGAAGAGTGCCTAGTTAAAGGTCGTGAAATGGGTCGGTTAGAAAACCTGACGATGTGTTTGTGACAGGCGACATCTGGCAACCTTAATTTATTCCTTTGACCTAAGCGAGGGTCACAGCCCTCCCGGAGACGTGAGATTTGACACGAGCACACAGAACAACCAAGAAAGTACACAGCTAGAACACACTATTTTGTGTTCTTTGATAGAAAACATTTCAATACACGCAAATGAGGGGAGGGGACGATTACACGCCCTAGCTATTATCTTTAAGTCAGAGAGGAAATAGAAAAACTACAAATTTGTTGTCACACACAATAACCGCTGTTAGTGTCCAGGTCATCATCATCATGTGCCATACCGGTTGGCGCAGGCGATCATGTCCTTCCAGAATATTCTATCTACAGTGCATCGTGTCTAGATGAAAACGAAAATAAAAAAGAGAGTGCATTTTGATTTTTTTGTTTCCCCCAAATCAGATGTCAAGAAAATAGTTGGCACCAGAAGCGATTACTTCCTTTAACCATATAGCCACATAAGGGACTGGGTAGTCTAGATGTACAACGTCAGCCTCAGGACAGGAGAGACCCGGGTTCAAAGCTAACCGGGTTTTGCAGCCCACTAGAAGTGGTGGTGGTTTTACTTAAAACAGAAAAAAATAATCCGTGGTTTCTTTATAACGTTACCCTCCCCTGATCTCTTTGGTAGTGAGATCCGATGTCTAACCCTCTCATGTAACGGCAATAAACAGGAGGTTCCGTGTACACTCGCACACGTTAAAGATACATTGCCAGTTAAAATCGGAGAGAGTAAGCCATAAATATTGCCGCTGCCCGAGCGGCAAAACACATTTTTCAAATAATTCAAACCAAAAAAACACATTTTTGTTTCAATAAATCTACCCACACCGTGGATCACAATCCGTGCTACTGAGCTCGTGCACGTGGGCCAGGATTCTCCTCGGTTTTCTCGAGATTCTTGAGGGAGATGGAGAACCTATGGATGAACCTATGGATGAACCTATGTGCAGTGATGCTGATCCTAATAACAAGCAAACCACACAGTTGGAACCACACAGTTGCTCTTTAGTCATAATTAGAAACAATCTGTGTGCATTTATTAGTAATGATACGGTCTTTGCTCCCGTTTCTTTATGTTCGTGTTTCATAGGAGCGATTTCAATCATGGCAACTTTTGTTTATGCCAAATTTACATTTTGATTATAATCTTGGAAATGTTACATTTATGTATGAAGATTATCTGACAGTTAGACAACATTCCTCTCGTTCTTAAAATTTATATTTCAAGTAAGTGGTTCCACTTTGTGACACCATAAGCAAAACATAAACATGTTAGCAAAAGTCAATATTTTTGTGAATGAATATTTTATCAACTACAAGAAATGATGGACATAATAGTAAAAGAAAGCAATAAAACTGATCTCAGTCTGAAAAGTAAAAAAACAGAAGTAATGGTCATATCAAAGAAACAATCATCGCTATTATGCAGCATAAAAATGAGCAGTACAACTCTGAAACAAGTGCAACGCGCCAAATACTTGGGCACAATAATAACATCAGATGGAAGATGCACCACAGAAATAAAAAGCAGAATAGCTCAGGCCAAAATAGCATTTCAGAAAAAGTAAAAAATATCTTGTGCAACAAATCTATGTCAATAGAAATGAGAAAGATAGTTCATCAGTGCTATATTGAACCAATTCTGACCTATGGAAGCGATTCATGGACAGCAGACAAACAAATGAAAAGACGATTAGAGGCCATAGAGATGGGATTTCTCAGAAGAATGTTGAAAGTTCCCTGGACAGCTAAAAGGACCAATGAGGAAATTCTCAAAGAGGCCAACACAAAAAAAAGGGAACTCATAAAAAACATTAGAAAGAAACAAATCAACATTTTTCGTGCACATCATGAGAAGAGGAAAGCTGGAATACTTGGTTACAACTGGCAAAATAAAAGGAAAGAGAGATCGCGGACGACAAGGAGAGAAAATACTGAATAGCTTTGTGTCATGGCATTGAAAACAGTCAACAACAGAACTGATACGATGCACTGAAGATTGAAGATTGTGGAAGGACATGATCGCCTACGCCAACCAGTCTGGCATATGATGATGATATTTTAGTAGAATAATGCTGGTAACACACACAAAAAAAAAAAAAAAAAAAAAAAAAAAAAAATCAAAGATTGATAAATCTGAACGCTTTGGGCGATGTATATTCAATTTCTCACCATAAAAGTGTTCACGTTTTTTTAAGATACAGATTTATCTTCCTGCAGAGGCACAGACGAGACAAGCAACTAAAGAACTGTGCTGTATGCAACATCACACAATGCTGTGAATGTTCAAGTGGCGATGAGAAATTGATAACGCCAGTTCATAGTCAGGGTGAAAAACAACACATGTGTCTGAGTGCAACAGAAATAAACATTTTAAAACAAATAAAACAGATGTAACAGCTGATGTTCTGAGTATCAATGGAGAAGAATTGGAAAGAGTAAGCTGTTTTGAATATCGTGCTTCATTGCTAACAAATGACGGACGGACTACAAAGGAAATCAAAAGAAAACTGAATACAGCAACGAATAAAGTGAAACAACTGCGCGCCATATGGCATGGAGTAGATATAGCAACAGACCGCAGGCTTCTGAGAGGCTGTTTTATTTTTTTCAAATCATAATAATATAGGGCTGTGAAATGTGGTCTAGGAGATATGCTGGCAAATGTGTCGGTGCATTTGAATACAAGTGTTACAGGAGAATAATCAGAATTCCCGCGAAAAGAAATAAACTGGAAACAATTTACTCAGGAGAATTGGTCAATACAGAGGATAAAAACAAGGGAAATAAAAATATTTTGTGGTCTTGCAAAGTGACCTGTTGGTCTAGATCAGTGGTGGCCAACTTGAGGTTGCCCGAGGGCCGGATTAAAGCCAAGGCCAAGACCCGCGGGCCACACTTAAGAATATCGTCAAAAATGACAGTAGGGACCTATGCGATATAGTAATATATAAATAATGCTTGCACTTTGACTACATATTTGATTTGTAACAAATCCATTAATTATTCATTTAAAATTACCTTTAATGTCTCAGTGCGACGATTGTGACTTGTCACAGCTTTCCACCAGAGATTTGAAGTCCACTTCCATTTTTGACGTGGCGATTCGGAGAGTATGGGACAATGTCGAATCGGTCATTCTGTTCCTGGTCTTAGATTTAATTAACTTCATGGAAGAGAATGTTGTCTCGCAGAGATATGTGCTGCCGAATATAGAGCACATCTTTAGTGCCCATTTTCTCAGACACGGGTAACGTTCATTTGGTAGCAATTTCCAGAAGTCAGCTCCTAATGCCTTTACAGTACTGAGGAAGGGGTCACACTGAAGGTCACACAACTCTAGTTGAAGATCTGATGGCTGGCACTCCACTGTGCACTTAATTGGGTTATTAAAAAGTTCCGTTTGCGGACGAAACATTTCAAAATCTTGAAATCGTCGATCAAATTCACAAATCAAATGTTCAATGTCAGCTGCGTACTTACTGAAGTTTGCACTTTCTATCTCTGACAACAACTGCTTACAACTTGAAAAATAGAACAGATCATTTTTTTGCAAAGAAAGTCTAAATAGATTCAGCTTCTTTTTAAAACCATCAACATATCCCATCAATTGAAAAATGGTTTGCTTTTCCCCTTGTAGCTGCAAATTCAATATGTTCAAATGTTGTGTGATGTCTGTGAGATATGCCAGATTATGAAGGAAATTAATGTCTTTGAGTGCATGTTGAAGATCAATGGAGCATGGTAAGTTCTCTCGCAGGAAGTCATAAATGTCATTCTTCAGTTCAAAAAATATTATTAAACATTTCCCTCGACTAAGCCATCTTACTTCTGTATAAAGCAGGAGATCACCGTAGCTAGAATCTACTTCCTCTAAAAATGATAAAAACTTCCTGTGATTTAAAGACTGGTGTCACACACACACACACACACACACACACACACACACACACAACTAATGGTGCCGACAATATTTGCACGCGTGCGCATGTGTGATTTGAAATTATGTTGCCAATCTATCTGTTGCGAGAAAATGACAGAGATTTTCAAATTGTGTATTCTTGAACGATAGAAGAGTTAACTCCGACACGGATTAAAACCAGGAGAAATCCGCTATTAGGGGTAAAAAATGAAGTAAGTCCGTGGAGCTTCGCGGGCCAAGAAAACTAGGCTGGCGGGCCGGATCCGGCTCGCGGGCCGCCATTTGGCCACCCCTGGTCTAGATAATAATAAACATTAAATATATACAATAATAACAATAATATTGATTACCTACATCGCACAGGAAATAGAGGATGCTCTACAAGAAAAGAAACACACACTGACAGTGTGAGTCGACATGGAGAAGGCTTTTGATAGGGTATGGAGAGAAGGATTAAAGAACAAGCTTCTCAGACTTGCCATCCAAGGCCGTTTATTAAATTGGATATCTCAATACCTACAAGATAGAACGGCCAGAGTACAAGTACATGGACAACTACGTAAGAAAGTCAGAATCGAACAAGGTGTCCCACAAGGTGGAGTACAAGTACAACTAAGGAGTACTGGACAACTAAGTAAGAAAGTCAGAATCAAACAAGGTGTCCCACAAGGTTGAGTACAAGTACATGGACAACTGAGTAAGAAAGCCAGAATCGAACAAGGTGTCCCACAAGGTGGAGTCCTATCCCCAAAGCTCTTCTTAATTTTCATAAAAGAATGGACATTCCACCCAGAATACACTCAGCAATATACGCAGACGACCTCGCGATATGGGCACATGAAGAATCAATGTCAGTGGCTAGCTCCAGAATGCAAGATGCCCTAGGAAAACTTGAAAAATGGACGAACTGGCCATTGGCTACTACCAATTAACGAAAGAAAAACTGCATATACAATTTTCAGCCTATCAAGAAACACACTTTCTCCAAAATTTAAAATAAAAGACCATGCACTTCCTATTGACCAAAACCCAACATATCTTGGCGTCACCATGGATCGCAGAATGACATGGATAAATCAGATAGACAAAGCAAACAAAAGAGCCAGAAAACGAACAGGTATTATGAAGAAATTGGCAGGAACGGACTGGGGAGCAGACAGCAATATCTTTAAAAGACTATACGTAGGAAGAGTCAGACCAGTCCTAGAGTATGGAGTCACATCCTGGGCTACAGCTTCCAAAACACAGCTTAGCA
Organism: Megaustenia siamemsis; assembly: GCA_032433765.1. NCBI lineage: Eukaryota > Metazoa > Mollusca > Gastropoda > Stylommatophora > Ariophantidae > Megaustenia > Megaustenia siamemsis. Next base: position 14,287,903 of record JAVIAB010000073.1, on the reverse strand, counting down.
AAATTAACAGAACACAGAAGCAAGCAGCCCGTATCATCACTGGTGAAATCTACACCTATCAAGACTCTAGAAACAGTAACAGGTTTACAACCCTTATAAAACAGACGTGTCACTAAAGTATTGCAATAAGCGGAGAAATATAAAAGGCTCCCTAACCACCCCATGCACCAAAGAATAACTGGTTTCGGAAAAGGAAGACTAAAGAGGAGCAACTTCGCTGAAATCTCCTAAGAACTGACAATTAATGACCCAGTACTGTTCCAACACAATACCAAAACCCATAAGCCCATCTGATATGTCTCCTCATTTGAAACATAAAATACCAGAACTTAAGGAAGACATAATAGGAATCATGAAAAAAGCTTCCAAACAGATACAGAGAGAAATCACATAGCAGAAAAATACATAAACGACAACTACACACAAGACTCCTGGTCACACACATACACCGATGTCTCTGCTACAAATGCTACCAGAAATGGAGGAGGTGTGTTCTTGAGCCTGAATAACCAGGACGAGATCACCAAGTCAATAGCTACTGGGAAATTATCAAACAACTATAAAGCAGAAACTGAAGCCCTCAAAGACGCCGCAAAACTGGCTATACAACACAAAAGTAACGTGCACAAGAAATTGGTGACACTGTCAGTCCTAACAGCTCTAAAAAAAAACCCAGTAACAGTGAGCTAGATGACTTGAGAACAATCCTAGACCAACTGTGCAATAATAAATCCAGAGAGTGGTCATCCAGTGGATACCATCACACTGTAATATACACGGAAACGAATGCTCAGACAAATTAGCTGATGAGGGAAGGGGATTACCACAAGAGAACCATTTGGTCAGCTACGAAGAAGCCAAATCCATCATCAAAGGCCAGTACCATGATGGAAACAAAAACACCCAAAATATAACGAGAGGGATGGATACCACCAACTATCAAGGAGGGATTAAGTCATCCTACTTCGGGTTCATCATACTGCCTCTACATTTTACCTTACCTTCCAAGATGCTTTAAATAATGTGTTGTGTTTCTTCACTTGTTCCAAAAAATTCAGTTCTCTTTTTCTAATTTTATTAAAAAGTTATTTTTGCTTTAATTTTTATGCTGATCCAGAACTTCCTTACTTGTCTTTTTTTTTTTCCTTCCGTCAAATTTTCCCAATTTTTTTTTTATAAATCCGCATAAAGGCTTAAACTTTCTGCACTGTTTTTAGTATTTAATCTCCATGATTCTGCGCCATACAGGAATGTTGAATAGATATACCATTTTAGAAATCGTTATTTTAGTTCCGATCGTTATCACATTTGACGTGGTTAAATTTTGTTGTTGTTGTTATTAACAATTTTTCTAGTCCTATTATTTTATTTACTTCTGTCGAATATTTTTTTGATCATTTCTTATATGTCCAAGATTGATATATTTAAACATTAAAAACGTTATAGGTTCTTTACATCTACTTCGATAATCACTTGCACATGTTGTTGTGTTTTCTCTGCTTATAATGATAGTTTTAGTCTTTTAAATGTTTTTATCTAACGATATTTTTTCATTATTTTATTTAATAACTAGTTGTTGCAGGTCTGCTGGATTTCTGCCATTAATACGGTAATATGGGAGCCGCGATAGCTCAGTGGTTAGTGAACGGGACTACAAAGGACAAGGGGTAGGGTTCGATCCCAACCCACGGCTTCCGGGCCCACCCAGCCTTAAAATGGGTACCGGATTTTTTTCTGGTAAAGCAAAGCAGCACGGGCGTAATACCGACCACATTACCCCAAAAATCATGTGCTGAAGGTCTGTAAAATATAGGGTCACTAACACCATATTTCCCTATACGCCACTTGGCGTGACGGGGGTACTGTACTTTTACTTTTTTTTTTATACTGTAATATGAGCATAGGAAAAGTAAAGATAAAGTACGAGACTTGAATCAGCGTTTCAGCACGCGAGTTTTCAACCATATGTGCTCGGCCGCCTATCCAGAAGTGTTCGGAGACTTCTGGATAGTGTCGCTTCAAGCATCGGAACTCACGATGTGAGGCGGCATTTCTTACTTTTCCAGGGTACTACCCTGGTACCCGTTTCTGTCAGCGGCTGGGTCGACCGCGGGGGTATTTTTTTGTTTTCAACCACGCGTACAACTCACACTGCATCCAGCGGGAATCGAACACGGGTCGTCCGAAAGTCGGTAGCCTAGTCGGGCTGTTTTCCCAACTAGGCTACCGAGGCCCCAAATTAATTATATACATCATTATCATTTTCAACATCATCATTATCTATTCATTATCATCTTCAACATCGTTTTCTTTTCATTACCATTTTCAGAATCATCATTTTCTCTTTATTAACATTTTCAATATCGTTAAACACACATGTGTGTGCAGGTATGTATGCATATATGTATATGTATGTATATGTATATATATGTATGTATATGTAGGTGTATGTTGATTTGTATAAGTATGTGCATGTCTGTTTGTACGTCTATATATGTATACACGCATATGTGTGTGTGTATACATGTATTTACGGGCCCTTAGATACTTTTAGACATTGTCAGTGTCTTTGCAGTCAAGGTTATCTAGACAGCGTTCCCCCCGCTCGTGTATTTTTACAACCCTTCACCTGACCAGCGGGTATAATTACAGCTAGACCCGTGTGACAATTCCTTTCCCGTTCTGACCACGGTCCATGACACAGGGAAGTCATTTTTCTTTTCTTTAACCAATTTCGATTATTTTGTTTTGTATGTTTCATTACTAGTTAGCTATGCAGGATTAGTTTTATTTACTTACATATCTGTGTGTGCGTGTTGTTTGTCTGTTCCTGCTGAAGGCCTATTGGGCCGAAACGTCGTTCAAATATGTGTCGTCTACTAATCACATAAAGCTTTTATCATACCATTTTTTCAATTTTTTTAAAATTTTCCCTCACATTCAGCTTTACTGCAGCTTCGCATTTTTATGCATTCATTTGCATTTCTTTGCCTTAACCCCTGTGGAAGTTCAGAAAGATGTGAACCGGCGGGCGACCATCCTAGACTAATGGCCCACTTGATGGCATACCAGATGTGATGGTGTGTCGTCGTTCCAACGATGTCTCTCTCTCTCTCTCTCTCTCTCTCTCGTTCCCTCTATATCACGAACATCCATCATCATCCATTTGATGTTTCAGTTGCTGCTCAACCTAAAAGACCGTTGCGGACCAAATGCCTGCGTAAGACTGTTCTACGTCATCTTCCTCAGTTATAAATGTCACGTGATGTGTTATTTTGATTATCCTACCAAAAAAAGAAAGAAAGAAAAAACAGCGTAAATGATGGCAAGGAAAAGACAAGTAAAGATAGATAATCAATAGACAACCACAATCATGCTGTGGCACAATATAAATATATATATATTTATATATATATATATATATATATTAATATCTTTACGGCATTTTGTCATCACTGGAGTCAACCGGGGGACTTATAAAACTGAAGAATAGAGGACGCATGTTTAACGCAGTCGACGCGAGGTGATCGGGTGTAAGTTTATATTTTACCTCCCGATAGAAAAAAAAACCCAAAAACTGTTAACCATATCCGGATACGAACCCTCGTTCTCTTGGTTTAAAGCCCGAGAAGTTATCGATTCGGCCTCCCACTCTCAATAATATTTCAGATTGTTAGATATGCACTGACCTCCTCGTTAAGTTCAATTATGTGTTTACCGACATTGACTGTGTAACATAGACCATAAGGTGTAAGACATCATCATCATTGAGTGCCGTCTCTGCGTCGAAGGTTGGCTACCATAGAGCGCCATTCCACTCTGTCTCTTGCTTTGATGGTGCAGATTGTCATAGGCTGACCTGTCCATCTTTTGATGTTACTCGTCCATGTTAGTCTTGGTCTGCCTCTGCCTCTTTTACCTTCTATTTTCCCTTCCAATATTACTTTTAGTAGGCTATTGTGTCTTTTAACATGCCCCAAAAATGTAATTTATCTTGTTCTAATTGTGTTTAGTAGTTCTCTTTTCATTTTTAGTTGTTTTAAAACTTCCGTTTTTTTTTTTTTTACTTTCCATCCAATTCTACCTATTCTTCTATAAATCCACATTTCACAGACTTCAATTTTCTGTTCTATTTTCTTGTCGAATGTCCATGTTTATGCACCAGTATAGACATAACAGAAAAAAAAAGGTCGAGAGCCCCGTCACGCCAAGTGACGCAAAATATTGTGTTAGTGACCATAATTTGTATAGACCTTCGAACATGATTTTGGGGGTAATGTGGTCGGTATTAACCCGTGCCGCTGTACTTTCCCAGAAAACAATCCAGTACCCATGTTATGTGGTCACACAGGCCAACACAAAAACTGAGCTCCTAAAAAACTTCAGAAAGAAACAATCAACATTTTTGGGGCACATCATGAGAAGAGGAAAGTTGGAATACTTGGTTACAAGTGGCAAAATGAAAAAGAAAGAGAGATCGAGGACGACAAAGAGTGAATATACTGGATAGCTTGGTGCCATGGCATGGAAAACAGTCAACAACAGAACTGACACGATGCACTATAGATAGAAGATATTGAAAGGACATGATCGCCTACACCAACTGGTATGACACATGATGATGATGACCCATTTTAGGCAGGGTGAACTTGGAAGCCGTCTCTTGTCCTTTGTAGTCCAGTGCACTAAAGACTGAGCCATCATGGCTCACAGGACATAACAATCACAGAGTATAAAGGGTGAGGCGGTCCTGTAACACATGACGTCGAAATAGAGTGAAGTGTTGATATTCACAGTTCTAGACGGCAGCAGTTAGAGGTCAGGGGCGTCTCCTTGATGTTAATGCAAGTAACAACCAGGAAGGTAATCATTAATTTATTGTGGCTGGAGCGACTGTAGTGTGTCGAGCTGGGGTTGAGCCCGGTTATTTATTTCTAGCTCAGGAAGTTAGATTTGTGTATATATATATTATATATATATATATATATATATATATATATATATATATATATTTGTGTTGTTGTTTGTTGTTCCAGCTGAAGGCCTCTTGGCCGAAACGTCGACTTTTGTTTTGTTAATTACCACGTAAAGCTGTTCCCATACCACTTTCTTCTTCCTCTTTTTTTAGTTGTCATTATCATTAGCTTTACAGCAGCTCCGCATCTTTATGCATCTTGATGCCTTTACCCCTTTAGAAGGCTCTAGCCGCGGCACACTCCATCATCACTGAGTGTCGTCTCCGCATCTAAGGCTGGCTAACATGAAGCGCCATTCCACTCTGTCTCTTGCTTTGATGGTGCAGATTGTCATAGGCTGACCTGTCCATCTTTTGATGCTACTCGTCCATGTTAGTCTTGGTCTGCCTCTGCCTCTTTTACCTTCTATTTTCCCTTCCAATATTACTTTTAGTAGGCTATTGTGTCTTTTAATATGCCCCAAAAATGTAATTTATCTTGTTCTAATTGTGTTTAGTAGTTCTCTTTTCATTTCAGTTGTTTTAAAACTTCATCGTTTGTTTTCTTTTCTTTCCATCCAATTCTACCTATTCTTCTGTAAATCCACATTTCAAAGGCTTCAATTTTATGTTCTGTTGTCTTGTCTAATGTCCATGTTTCTGCACCATATAGGAATATTGAGAAGATGTAACATTTTGCTATTCTCAGTTTTAGCCCTGGTGTTATTTGTTTTGATGTTATTATACTTTTCATGACATTACAATTAATTTTTGACATACCTACTCTTTTGTTTTTTCAGCTTCATATTTTCCATCACTGGTTATAGTTTAACTGTCTATAAATGCTGGTAAAAGCTGAGCGGCAGGACGTTCTCTGGCAAGCGAAATGGAAAAAAAAACATGATGACGGAAGTGATAACGTTAAGGATGATAAAGAAGTGCGAAATGATGATATTAAAGATGATAATGAAGAGAAAACGATGAAGCTGAAGATGATAATGAAAAGAAAACGATGATGTTGAAAATGATATTAAAGAGAAAATGATGATGTTGAAGATGATAATGAAGACAAAATGATGATGTTGAAATTATGTTGAATATGATAATGAACAGATAATGATGATGTTGAAGATGATAATGAAGACAAAATGATGATGTTGAATATGATAATGAACAGATAATGATGATGTTGAAGATGATAATGAAGACAAAATGATGATGTTGAAATGATGTTGAATATGATCATGAACAGATAATGATGATGTTGAAAATGATAAAAAAGAGACAATGATAATGTTGAAGATAATAAATTGGGGAAAAAAGATCATGTTTAAAATGATGTTGAAGATGATAATGCATAGATAATGATGATGTTGAAAATGTTATTGAAGAGAAAATGATAATGATGAAGATGAAGAAAAAATGATGATGCCGAGGATGATAATGAATAGATAATGATGATATTGAACAGAAATATGAATAAAAAATATGAAAATAACCAGAGGGACAAAAAATATAGTAATAAAAGGAATGAGAATGTGTGCGTGAGTGTGTAGATGTTTGAGAAAGAAATAAAGAGTGAGAGAGAGAGGTGGATGAAGTAACAGAAAAAGTCGAAGTGGAAGAAATAGAAGAAGAAAAAATCAGACAGAGGAAAAAAATATTGATAGAAAAAATAGCAATCATCATCATCATGTGCCATACCGGTTAGCGTAGGTGATCATGTCCCTCCACAATCTTCTATCTACAGTGCATTGTATCAGTTCTGTTGTTGACTGTTTTCCATGCCATGACACCAAGCTATCCAGTATTTTCTCTCTTTGTCGTCCGCGATTTCTCTTTCCTTTTATTTTGCCAGTTGTAACCAAGTATTCCAACTTTCCTCTTCTCATGATGTGCCCGAAATATGTTGATTGCTTCTTTCTGATGTATTTTAAGAGTTCCCTTTTTGTTTTGGCCTCTTTGAGAACTTCCTCATTGGTCTTTTTAGCTGTCCAGGGAACTTTCAACATTCTTCTGAGAAATCCCATCTCTGTGGACTCTAATCGTCTTTTCATATGTTTGTCTACTGTCCATGATTCGCTTCCATAGGTCAGGAAATAGCAATAGAAGTTCCATATGCAGCAATTTGTGTTTGGTTGTATCAATCACTAATTACCAATCACTACTTCTTTAGATCACTTGCTACAAAATTGTACCTGATATTCTTTTTTTTCTTTTTCTTTTTTCGTCCGCCAACTTTGACCTCTGACAAAGTCCCTCGAGACTAGGAACCTCATTTTGCTTGTTAATCCATTTTTTTTTCCTGGCAGCCGTGTCACATGGGTCCCTCGCCGCACAGGCAGATAACTTCGTCTTCGGAGGTAGTAAAAAGTACTAAAGAGCCCCCGTCACGGCAAGTGGCGTATAGGGAATATGTTGTTCTATTTCTATCTTTTAGCTCCCAGTGGGGCATAGGTCTTCAACAAACACTTTCCAAGTCGTTCTGTTTCTTGCCATTCTTTTAAGAACAGTCCATGTCTTCCCCATCATCTTCATCTCTGCTTCTATCTGTCTTCTCCAAGAATTCCTTGGTCTTCCTCTTTGTCTTTTCCCATGGGGATTCCAAAAAAAGGGTATGTTGTGTAATACTCTCAGTTGGCTTCCGTAGTGTGTGTCCTATCCAGCGCCATCGTCTTCGCTGTATCTCTTTATCCACTGTTGTTTGACTGGTACATTACCATAATTCTATGTTATGGTGATAGTGACCATAAATTTTACAGACCTTCAGCACATGATTTTTGGGGTAATGTGGTCGGTATTACGCCCGTGCCGCTTTACTTTCCCAGATAATAAATCCGGCACCCATTTACTGCTGGGTGAACCCAGAAGCTGTCGATTGGGATAAAAAACACTACCTCTTGTCCTTAGTAGTCCAGTTCACTAAACACTGAGCTATCACGGCTCCCTATATTTTTCCGTCGGTGAGTAATTAACGTTTCAACCGCTGCTGAGACCAGAGGTGGATGCCGCAGAGAGAAATCAGAAATAAAAATCCCAACCGGTACAGCCGGGATTTGAACCCACAATATCTCAGTCTCGAGACCCGGCGTCTTGCCTCGATACCAACCAGTTCCACCCCCGCCCCTTATTTTCTTGTATATCAACTCTCCACACTGAGCTAAAGTATTGCAATACTTCAGATCCTGTTTCTTTCCCATCCAATCCTTTCCCATATGTTTATTGTTAGATCTTTGATCTTTTCCTGGAATTATTTTATCTCTTATTTCCCAATAAACGTGATATCCTATATCCCTTTGTCGAAGTCATCATTGATAGAATTAGCTGAAGATTAATTATTGTGCAGATGATTTTAAGCTACTTGCTCCAAATATGAATTACTGGTTAGACTGCTTTGTCTAAGACATTATCATTACAAGATTAATTTAATTTGTTTAAAAAATAAGAATCTAAATACACGACCAACGCTTCACAATAAAAAGAAGTCTCCGAGAGTTAATATATAATTAGCTAGGTAGTTAGTTCGTTAGTTAGTTGGTTTGTTATTAACAACATAGTACAAATAATGGTTATGGTTATGGAAGGCCTCGGTATCACTGCAAACGAATTAAAATCCACAATTGCTCAACCGCCCGTACCAGTGGAATCATCAGAATTACTATTTCATCTCCCAAACAAAGAAAGGTAGCTGTAGTTCCCATCATAGCAGTCTCAGCACACGCCACAAGACATACGGCGAAACCGCACAGAAAGTGAACACAGCCATCTGTTCTCCATCATACAATATCATCGTTCATCGTAAACAATTGAAATACATGTATCAAAACACGATCAAAACGGATGAAACGCACAGCTCACAGTGTGCACAGAGAACTTAACTCAGTAGCTCCTGCTACAAGCCGGACTTGGAATATGAGGGAACTGCAACAAGGAACACTTTTCATACATAGCCTTTAATGGTTCCTGACGCCTATCCACACTATATTGACCGGAAGTTCACGTCCTCCTGAAAATGATGATCGTCATATTTTTTTTTTTTTTAATGTATAGCGCTTGATGATGCTAGGACATCGATTTTTACTCCAAATCCGAACATATGAAACGCAATTAGTCATCGGACTATCCCCGTCGCACATCAAACAACAGACTCTAAGATCTCCCTGCAATTTGAATTTGTGAAATTATGAATCTCTCCTGACTAACATGAACCTCCGGGAGTGACCCGGTGCTGCAAAGTCATGAACCAAACTCCATTCTGCCTTTCACTATTAGCGTACGGCCCTTTTAGGGAATACAATCAGCCATTGTGATCTGTACAAATAATTCGTACGATAACTAGTTCTTTATTAGTTAATTAGTTAGTTGATATTTAATTAGCAAGTAATTAATTAGAGGTATTTTTTAGTAAGTTGTGTAGTTGATAGGTTAGTTAGTTTCTTAGTTTAATTGATTTTAGAAATATTCGTAGATATTGTTACTTCGCTCATTGGAGTTAGGTCATTTAAATAGTTAATGAACTGGCTAGTAGTTAATGCACTGGTTAATAGTTAATGAACTGGTTAGTGATTAGCGAACTACTTAGGAGTGTGTGATGCAATCAGTAGTTAACGAATTAATTAGCAGTTAATGATCTAAAAACCAATTATTGAAATAATTAGTAATTAATGAAATAGTAATTAAAGAACTAGATACGAACTACTTAGTAGTTTATGAACTAGAGAGAAATTAACGAAATGCTTAGTAGTTAATGGAATAGTCGGTAATTAATTAGATAGTTAGAAGTTAATGAAATAGTTAGCAATTAATGAAATAAAAAGATAAAGGTAAAGTACGAGGCTTGAATCGACGTCTCAGCACGCGAGTTTTCACCCACATGGTTATTGTTATGGAAGGCCCCGGTATCACTGCAAACGAATTAAAATCCATAATTTTCACCCATATGTGCTCGACCGCCTATCCATAAGTTTTCGGAGACTTCTGAAGAGTGTCGTTTCAAGCATCGAAACTCACGATGCGAGGCGGCATTACTCACGTTCCCAGGGTACTACTCTGGTACCCATTTATACCAACGTCTGTGTCGACCGTGGGGGTATTTTTTCCCCATCACGAGTACAAATCACACTGCTTCCAGCGGAATTCGAATACGTGTTGTCCGAACGTCGGTAGCTCAGTCGGATGATTTTCCCAACTTAGATGCCGAGGTACCCATTATGTTTAATATGTATACTATGTTTAGAATGTTATTAACTTTTACATTAAGTTAAAATTAGTTTCATATTGTTAAAAAAAAATCTATTGAAATAGCTTGCATATTGTCTCCCTTCTAACATGATCTCATCACCTCTTAGTTTTACCTCTTGTCACAATCTATTCCGGTTGTTCACTTCTCACAACATGACAAAGAATATGAAGAAAATTGATTGTTTCTTCCAGATGTTCTCAGTAATCTACTCTGCGGCAGTCAATCATGGACAACATATGCTCACCAAAAACATCAACGTAACACATTCCACCTGCGCTGCCTACCTATAAACATGCATCAGATAGCACGATCCTGTATCCAACATCCCTGCTTGCAGCAAGCACAAACAGAACATATATCCTGTTAAGACAACGCTGTTTCACGTTTTAGATGGTTGGGACACGTGACCCTAAGAAAGATTGTAAAATTTCAAAAGACATTTTGTATATATAATATATATCACTGTAAAGACACCTACTAGCGCGACAAGAAGCAATTTAATATCAGCAACGAAAATCAGGAAACATGGGCCTCAAATAAACAGAAATGGCACGCAATGGGGAAGATTAGCAGAAAAATCGAAGGCGTAAATAGACTACAATCATTGCAAGAAATTAAATAAACGTAAAAATTGGAAACGAATGGGATAGAGCAGCAAGAGTAAAAACAAATTGGACAGAGCAGCAAGAGTAAAAGCAAATGGGATAGAGCAGCAAGAGTAAAAGCAAATTGGACAGAGCAGCAAGAGTAAAAGCAAATGGGACAGAGCAGCCAGGGTACAAGCAAATGGGACAGAGCAGCAATAGTACAAGCAAATGGGACAGAGCAGCAAGAGTACAAGTAAATGGGACAGACCAGCCAGAGTACAAGTAAATGGGACAGACCAGCCAGAGTACAAGTAAATGGGACAGACCAGTAAGAGTACAAGTAAATGGGACAGATCAGCCAGAGAACAAGTGAATGGGACAGACCAGCCAGAGTACAAGTGAATGGGACAGACCAGCAGAAAAATGAACTTTGGAGCAGGGTATACCCTAAGAAAGAGTTTATTCACCAAGATTATTTATTTTTGTACATAAATGCTATTACAGAGAGCATACACAAAGAGTCTAAAACTCCTTATTTGCAGACGACATTTTTAAATTGGACGGAAGCTTTGCCAAACTAAACAATGCCACGTCATTTTCACTATGATGACGTCACCTTCTTACAGCCAATGTTAGCGTCATAGCTGGGCGACCGGTACGATGATGTGACTAAAAGTCATGTACTGAAGTCGGATGTGTTGGGCCGGAAGGCGCAAATATCACAGTTATACTGCAAACCACAAGACAACACAGACACGCCCACTTAACGTCCTTTTAAGGGCGGATGACGAAATTGTGTGATCCTTTAGTCATCAGGTGAACGTAAGCGAATGAAGTAAAAGTCAGCAGACCAATTTATTTTCTTTGAACTTATTGAGATTAACATCTAAAAGTGCACAAAGATAATAGCGCATTGATTCACACTTTTTTTTTAAAGATATAATCAAATCACTGGCCACTTCCTAACTGTAGTATAAAATAGCAGAGCGAAAAGAAAATAACAGTAACAAATGTATTTAAAACATTTCGATTTTGTGTGTTGCAATTTTTTAAAATGTTGATTTTTAGAAAAATCCTGATAACAAAAAGTCAATAAGCTTATGGTGAGAACTCTAGGACGCATAGATATTAATAAGGAAATGATACCGTTTAGGTATAGTTTATTTAGGACTTGGAGTTTCAGCGGTGTAGTCAAGCAATCAAGAATGTAGAAGTAAAATAAAAGCAGTCAGTCAGGAGACGACATCTAACGAATGAAGTCTGTCAGTGTGTAAACTAATATAACCAACCTGGCAACTTCACGACGCCTACAGTCGAGCATGTTAACTAACAACTAATATGGCACCACAGGCTAATGAGGTCTATGATGTAATAGTTCTTAGAAACATAATATACATGACTACTGCAAGATGACCAATGAGCAAATTTAGTCATATTTTTTGCTATTCCAACTTAAGTTTAAGAGAAAAACTGGAATATATTGTAACAACTGGAAAAATTGAGGGACGAAGAAATAGAGGGAAGCAAAGAGAACAAAATACCAGACAACTTAAGAGAATGGCTTGGCAGAAGGTCAACAACAGAAATGATGTATAACTATCCAGATCGAAAGTTGTGGAGAGACATGATCACCTACTCCTGCAGGCCCGGTACTTGATGAAGATGATGAACTTAAGTTTGAGTAATTCCAATAAGGCTGTTCCAAAATCTTCATTCACTGGGTGCCGTCTCCACATCGAAGATGGCTACCATGGAGCGCCATTTTACGCTGATTTGTCATAATAGTGTACGTTGACATAGGTTAGCATGTTCACTTTCTGACTTGATCAGTCCACTTTAGTCTGCTTCTGCCTCACCTGCCTTGTACCTTCCGTCTCGATTATGTCTCTAATTGTGTTAAGTAGTTATTTTTTTTTTCATTTTCAGCCGATTCAGAACTTTCTTGTTTGTTTTCTTCCCCTTCCACCCAGTTCTCCCCATTGTTCTAGAGATCCATATTTCAAAGGCTTCAATGTTCTGCACTGTATTCATATTTACTGTCCATATTTCTGCACCATACAAGAAGATTGAGTAAATGTAGCGTTTTGCAATTCGTTGCTTTAGTTCTGATGTTATTTGCTTTGTTGTAAGTATATTTTATATATTCTTAAAATTGCTTTTCGTGCTGAAGTCGGATGTGTTGGGCCGAAAGACGCAAATATCACAGTTATACTGCAAACCACAACACAACGCAGAAACGTCCACTTAACGTCCTTTTAAGAACGAATGACCAAGAAGTGTAATGCTTTAGTCATCGGGCGAACGCAAGTAAGGAAGCAACATTTCTTTTTGCTCAGTACTATTCTTCTGTTTATTTCTGTCTTACATTCCAAAGTCTGCTATTTAACTATACCTAAAATTGTATTCCTAAAATTTTCTTAATGGCTTAATCTATCATCTTCAGCATAGATTCTAAAGCTAACAGTAGACATAAGTCAATTGTTAAACTTGACCAGTTAAATATATAAATTACTGAAATCCTAAACTAAACCAGCCAACTATACCTATAATTTCAATCCCAAGAAGCTATGCTAACAAATACAACCATCAATTGAGAGTCGACCGAGTGCCCACGTCAGTCAGTTAAAAAGGAAATCATGAAGTCTATTTCCGGAGTAATTTATTCTCAAACGATGTGTCATCGATCTGGTTGTGTAGATGGAGACTGGCAAGAAGTATCTCAACTAAGAAATGCACATAATTAGAAGGTGTCTGGGAGGGAACGCTAAAGCGGTTCACAAATTACAAAATGTTTTTGCTGCTGGAAAACTGCCAGCTATTATTGTTAGCAATATGTTGCTTTTGACATTTTTATAAACTTTTTCGAGAATTATTGCAATATGTTGTTTCAGAAGTTGTTTTTATTCTTTTTAGAAAAATAAAATGACAGGAAATTATTGCAACACCATTTATTCCGCAGCTTTCAAGCTGCCGTTATTTGCGTATCAGGTTTAGTTGCTTTATGGAGTTAGGCTAGCCCGCTTGGCGTTTCTTATCATGCCATTCGGTTCATCATCATTTCTTTCATTCATTCAGTTCATCATTTCTTTCATTCATTCAGTTCATCAATTCTTGTATTCATTCAGTTAATTTCTTTCATCCATTCAGTTCATAAATTCTTGTATTCATTCAGTTCATTTCTTTCATCCATTCAGTTCATCAATTCTTGGATTCATTCAGTTCATTTCTTTCATCCATTCAGTTCATCATTTCTTTCATCCATTCAGTTCATCATTTCTTTCATCCATTCAGTTCATCATTTCTTTCATCCATTCAGTTCATCATTTCTTTCACCCATTCGGTTCATCATTTCTTTCATCCATTCAGTTCATCATTTCTTTCACCAATTCAGTTCATAATTTCTTTCATCCATTCAGTTAATCAATCATTTCTTTCATTAATTCAGTTCATCATTTATTTCATCCATTCAGTTCATCATTTCTTTCATCCATTCAGTTCATCATTTCTTTCACCAATTCAGTTCATAATTTCTTTCATCCATTCAGTTAATCAATCATTTCTTTCATTAATTCAGTTCATCATTTATTTCATCCATTCAGTTCATCATTTCTTTCATCCATTCAGTTCATCATTTCTTTCATCCATTCAGCTAATCATTTCTTTCATCCATTCAGTTCATCATTTCTTTCATCCATTCAGTTCATCATTCCTTTCATCCATTCAGTTCATCATTCCTTTCATCCATTCAGTTCATCATTCCTTTCATCCATTCAGTTCATCATTCCTTTCATCCATTCAGTCTACGGAATCTTGACGGCGTTATCACATTGCTAGGGTTTGTCATGGGGAGTGGGGAGAGAGGGGGTGGCTTATAGAACCGGGAAATGAAGGCAGCTTATCATGAGCTGTCGCCACGCGGTGTTCGGGTTTGAGCTTTTATTTCACCCCTGATAGAATAATAAACATTTGTCCCTACCGTTATTGAAACCAGCGTTCCCCTAGTCTGGAGCACAACGAGTTATCGATTTGGCCACCCGCTCGCTTGCTTCATTCTATCAGAATTGAAATATATTTCTTGGGGGTAATTTTACTCACAAACAGGAATTCATTGATCCATTCAATAAATGCTGCACTATTTACATAAACTGAACACTCCCCAACAGTTTGTTACTTTGAACATTAATGAAGTCATTGCTTTCCTAAACACTCAATCCAAGATCTGACCTTCTCACCTTGTACCTCTTTTCACTTGTTTTCAGTTTTTTCCAGTTACTGCTACATCTTTCAGGCCTTTATCTCTCTCTCTCTCTCTCTACTCTCTACTTATATATATATATATATATATATATATATATATATATATATATATATTAGTACTGTGTCTGCTAAGCTGCGATAGCAGTGGTTAGTGAACTGGACTTCAAAGGACAAGGGGTAGCGCTCGATCCCATCCGACGGCCTCCGGGTTCACCCAGCCTTAAATGGGTACCGGATTTTTTTCTGGGAAAGTAAAGCGGCACGGGTGTAATACCGACCACATTACCCCAAAAATCATGTGCTGAAGGTTTGTAAAATGTATGGTCGCTAACACCATATTTCCCTATACGCCACTTGGCATGACGGGAGCTCTTTACTTTATTTTTACTGTGTTTGCTTGCTAACGTATGTGATTTTATCTTTTCATAATTTTCTAAAATTATTCAGGATATTGATTGGCCAGTTTTGTCAAGCGGGTGTGGATTTAAAAGGGAAGACAAATCCGGTATTTAAAATGTCGCCTAGAAGTTGGATACGCTTAACTATAATACACACACGTCGTAGCTGGCTGTAAACCACGATACAGCGCACAATACGTCAATTTAGCGCTCTATTGGAGAACGGTGGAGAACGGTCGTTCCGGTGTCATGGCGACTACGTGTTGTCGTTTTTATAATTCGGCTTTTGTTGATATATTTAAATGATTTACGCGACAGTCTAGTTGTGAAATTATGTGTTGCTATTCGCCGTTTGGTGTATGTTTTACTTCTGAAGGGTGGATGGACTGTGAACTTTACCGATATTTAAGTGGAATATGATTTATTCTTCTTAGTGTCGTGTGTTCGCGGTTCGATAGGCAAGCACATGGTTCGACAACAATGGCGCCGGCCGGGTGTGTTCAACCCGTATGTGAAAAGTCTGTGACGGTGGATGGGGCGGAAGAATTAGAAATAATCAACGGCCCAGAAAGCGAAAACAGGAAAGTTATGTGGTACACATGAGGCATATTCAGAACAAGAAGGAAGAATATGACAGACCACCGTGAAAGAGATTGGAGTTTCATCACGTAACATTCCAAAGAAAGCCATGGAAAAAAGACTGGCTCAACCAAAGATGTCTAGAAGTCGAAACTATGGAAAGTAAACAAAATTTAAGAGGAATGCACACAGAAATAAAAAGAATGACTAATAAAGACAAAAAAGCTGCAGGAAGCGGATGTATTGGAAACAAAGAGGGAAGAATGCTAACAGACAACAAAGATATAATCGATAGATGGCAGGAATACATAACAGAATTATTTCATGAGGAAAGGGACAAAAAACCATTTATAAAATGTACATCAAGCTATAAAATCATAAAAACTGAAGTAGAAAAAACTATAAAAACAATGAAAAAGGGAAAAGCAGCAGGACCTGACAATACACAGATAGAGATGATACAGGCACCAGAAGATTTCGGCATTGAAATGATCACAGACATATGCAATGACATATACCATACAGGATACATTCCAAATGAACTAAAAACATCAACTTTCATTGCATTGCCTAAAAAGAATGGTGCAGTTGAATGCAGTGATTTTAGAACAATAAGCCTCTATGAGAATAATGAGAACTCTACACCCACTGATATAAAATGAGGAGTAAGACAAGGATGCATCCTATCACCAAGCTTGTTCAATTTATACACAGAGCAAATCTTTAAAAACATCACTGAGATGCCAAGCCTAAACATTAATGGGAAGATAATCAATAACCTAAGTTATGCTGATGATACTGTACTACTAGCAGAAAATCCTAAAGATCTATAACAATTACTTAATGTAATAAACATGACAAGCAAAAATTATGGACTAGATATGAATATTAAAAAGACTAAAACTATGATCATAAACAAAGAAAATTCTCAAGACCTACAATTAAATATCAAAGTGGAAGGAATACATCTAGAGACAGTCCAGAGCTACAACTACCTGGGACATACTATAACCAGTGATGGGAAAGTACAACTGAAATATATAAAAGAATAGATATGGCAAAAAGTAATTTCAATGCCATGAAAAATATACTAACAACAAAACAAATAACACCACGGCTAAAACTAAGAATAGTAAAATGTTACATCTTCTCAATATTCCTGTATGGTGCAGAAACATGGACCTTAGACCAGAAAACAGAACAGAAAATTGAAGCCTTTGAAACGTGGATTTATAGAAGAATAGGTAGAATTGGATGGAAAGAAAAGAAAACAAACGATGAAGTTTTAAAACAAATAAAAATGAAAAGAGAACTACTAAACACAATTAGAGCAAGACAAATGAAATTTTTGGGTCATGTTAAAAGACACAACAGCCTAATAAAAGTGATATTGGAAGGGAAAATACGAGGTAAAACAGGCAGAGGCAGACCAAGACTAACATGGATGAGTAACATCAAAAGATGGACAAGTTAGCCTATGACAATCTGCACCATCAAAGCAAGAGACAGAGTGGAATGGCGCTCCATGGTAGCCAACCTTCGATATGGAGACGGCACTCAATGATTGGAGAACCACTCTCAAAGTCCAGCGCCAAATGAGAGGCGGTAGTAAGACAAAGTAGAGGGTTGCTAGAACCAGGCGACATATGGGCGTCGGCTTGTACTACATTACAGCTGGGGTAGCCATGAAGCCACCTCGCAGTGTCCTGTGTAAGCCCTAATGAATCTGAGACGGACACAACAAGACATCGGTGGATAATATCACCATCAAGTACCATGTCTGCTGGCGTAGGTGATCATGTCTCTCCACAATTGTCGATCTCGATAGTTATTTGTCATTTCTATTATTAACCTTCTGGCAAGCCATTCTCTTAAGCTGCCTGGTATCTTTTGTCCTTGCTTCCCTCTACCTCTTCGTCCATCAACTTTCCCAGTTGTCACAATATATTACTGCTGTTCCATTCTCATTTTATTGCCAAAAAAGGATTCTTTCTTCCTAATATTGGATACTAACTCTCTTTTTGCTTTGGCCTCTTTCAGAACGTTTTCATTACTTTCTTAGCTGTCCGTGGTATTCTCAACATTCTTCTGTAAAACCACATTTCTACAGCCTCCAGTGATTTTCTTGTCTGTTGTCCTATTGTCCATGATTCACATCCATATGTTAAGACTGGCTCTACGTAACATTTAAGAACACCTTTTCTTGTTTCTATTGTCAAAAAAAGGATTGTACAGTATCTTCCTCATCTTTTAGAAAGCTTCTTTGGCCCGAGCCATTCTGTATCTCACCTCGGTCGTTATATAACCCTACAAAAAGCACTGCGAGATACAAACAATCTGATCAAAAGGTAAATTATCGAATTAAAATTAAAAGAAGAGAGAGAGAGAGAGAGAGAGAGAGAGAGAGAGAGAGAGAGAAAGAACAACAAAACATAAAATAGGAATATTGAACATTGCTGGCCTGGGAAACAAAACAGAAGAAATAGAAATTTATTTTTTTTTAAATTAAAAAAAAAACCAAGATTTTGTGACCTGCTAATATAAGACGCAAAGGAAAGGGTAACAATAAAAACAGCATATGTCATGTTTAGTTTATTCTTGAAGCTTTGTAAACTGGACTTGACGATTTCGATGCCTTGTAGACTAGACTTGACGATTTCGATGCCTTGTAGACTAGACTTGACGATTTCGATGCTTTTTAAACAGACTTTAAACATTTTGTAAAGCGACAGTTTTATGCCGTTGGAAAGAACACGGGATATGTTTGTATATTTAACTTTTGTATACATGTTTGTCAAAAGTTCTTAAATGTTACATAGAGCCAGTCTTAACATATGGATGCGAATCACGGACAATAAGACAATAGACAAGAAAATCACTGGAGTCTGTAGAAATGTGGTTTTACAGAAGTATGTTGAGAATACCATGGACAGCTAAGAAGAGTAATGAAGATGTTCTGAGAGAGGTAAAAGCAAAAAGAGAGCTAATTTCCAATATTAGGAAGAAACAATCATCATTTTTTGGCCATGTAATGAGAAGAGAACAACTGGAAAAAAAATTAAGAAACGAAGAGATAGAGGGAAGCAAAGAGAAAAAAAGAACAGACAGCTTAAGAGAATGGCTTGGCAGAAGGTCAACAACAGAAATGATAAATAGCTGCCGAGATCGAAAGTTGTGGAGAGACATGATCACCTACGCCAGCAGGCCCGGTACTTGATGATGATGATAGATGTTTGTACATTTAACTTTTGTATAAATGTTTGTATATTTAATTTTTTATAGATGTTTGTACATTTAACTTTTTTTATAAATGTTTGTATATTTAACTTTTGTATTGATGTTTGTATATTTAATTTTGTATGGATGTTTGTACATTTAACTCTTGTATATATGTTTGTATATTTAATGTTTGTATAGATGTTTGTATATTTAACTCTTGTATAGATGTTTGTATATTTAACTTTTGTATAGATAGATGTTTGTATATTTAACTTTTGTACATATGTTTGTATATTTAATTGTTAAATATAGTGTCTCGTACTTTAATTCTCGTACTTAATGTTGGACATTCGTCTTTCTTTAACACATTCAAGTAGCCTCTGTACTTGACAACGACACTGAACAGACACTTAAGGTGTTCAATAACATGAAAACGTATTTATTGATTTGATGTACTATTGTTACAGTCCAATAGTCGCATGTTATATTAGCACACAATAAATTAAATGGGCGATATATCAATTGTAGACTACAGTCAATAATTTAACAATAATATAGTCGGGCGGTCTGGATAACCGCTGGACTCAAATATACTCCGACGTCACAGATCACATTTCTAGGCATCTAACGACCAGTCCTATTGTGGACTAGCTACATCTGCTATTTATTAACTAGTTATCAATGTATAATAGTAATCACCACCATCATGCAGCATACAAATAAACGAGACAAATCTGAAACAAGTGCAACGTTTGAAATACTTGGGCACAATAATAGCATCAGATGGGAGATGCACCACAGAAATAAAAAGCAGAATAGCTCAGGCCAAAATAGCATTTCATAAAATGAAAAATATCTTATGCAACAAATCTATGTCAATAAAAATGAGAAAGAGAGTTCATCGGTGCTATATAGAACCAATTATGACCTATGGAAGCTAATCATGGACAGTAGACAAACAAATGAAAAGACGATTAGAGGCCACAGAGATGGGATTTCTCAGAAGAATGTTGAAAGTTCCCTGGACAGCTAAAACGACCAATGAGGAAGTTCTCAAAGAGGCCAACACAAAAAGGGAGCTCTTAAAAAACATCAGAAAGAAGCAATCAACATTTTTCGGGCACATCATGAGAAGAGAAAAGTTGGAATACTTGGTTACAACTAGCAAAATAAAAGGAAAGAGAGATCGCGGACGACAAAGAAAGAAAATACTTGATAGCTTGGTGTCATGGCACGGAAAACAGTCAACAACAAAACTGATACGATACACTGTAGATAGAAGATTGTGGAGGGACATGATCACCTACGCCAACCGGTATGGCACATATGATGATGATGATGTATACTAGTACTAGCAGCCTAACTGCTCTCGGCTTCTTCTTGCACGCTAATCACTAAAGGTAAAGGTAAAGGTAAAGGTAAAGGTAAAGGTAAAGGTAAAGGTAAATGTAAAGTACGAGTCTTGAATCGGCGTCTTAGCACGCGAGTTTCCACCCATATGTGCTCGACCGCCTATCCGGAAGTGTTCAGAGACCTCTGGATAGTGTCGCTTCAAGCATCGAAACTCACGATGCGAGGCGGCATTCCTCACCCTCCCAGAGTACTACCCTGGTACCCATTTCTACCGCCGGCTGGGTCGACCGCGAGGGGTATTGTTTTCCAACCACGAGTACAACTCACACTGCTTCCAGCGGGAATCGAACACGGGTTGTCCGAACGTCAGTAGCCGAGTCGGGTGGTTTTCCCGACGCTAATCTGCTACTAATCTGCTTAGCTCAGCCTATCTCTGCCTCAGAGTCTATCTACTTCTCTGCTTGTCTACTTTTCTCTCTGCTTGTCTACTTATTTCTCTTCTTGATTATTTATCTCTCTGTTTGTCTACTTATCTCTCTCCTTGTCTACTTATCTCTCTGCTTGTCTATCTCTCTCTCCTTGTCTACTTATATCTCTCCTTATCTACTTATCTCTCTGCTTGTCTGTTTATATCTCACCGTGTCTACTTATCTCTCTCCTTGTCTACTTATCTACCTCCTTGTCTACTTATCTTCCTCCTTGTCTACTTATCTCTCTTCTTGATTATTTATCTCTCTGTTTGTCTACTTATCTCTCTGCTTGTCTATCTCTCTCTCTCTCTTTGTCTACTTATATCTCTCCTTATCTACTTATCTCTCTGCTTGTCTGTTTATATCTCACCGTGTCTACTTATCTCTCTCCTTGTCTACTTATCTCCCTCCTTGTCTACTTATCTCCCTCCTTGTATACTTATCTCTCTGCTTGTCTACTTATCTCCCTCCTTGTCTACTTTTCTCTCTCCTTGTCTACTTATCTCTCTTCTTGATTATTTATCTCTCTGTTTGTCTACTTATCTCTCTCCTTGTCTACTTATATCTCTCCTTATCTACTTATCTCTCTGCTTGTCTGTTTATATCTCACCGTGTCTACTTATCTCCCTCCTTGTCTATTTATCCCCCTCCTTGTCTACTTATCTCTCTCCTTGTCTACTTATCTATCTACTTGTCTGCTTATCTCCCTCCTTGTCTGCTTATCTATCTACTTGTCTACTTATCTCCCTCCTTGTCCATTTATCTCCCTCCTTGTCTGCTTATCTCCCTCCTTGTCTACTTATCTATCTACTTGTCTACTTATCTCCCTCCTTGTCTATTTATCTCCCTCCTTGTCTACTTATTTCTCTCCTTGTCTACTTATCTATCTACTTGTCTATTTATCTCCCTCCTTGTCTACTTATCTCTCTCCTTGTCTACTTATCTATCTACTTGTCTATTTATCTCCCTCCTTGTCTACTTATCTCTCTTCTTATCTACTTATCTCCCTCCTTGTCTACTTATCTATCTACTTGTCTACTTATCTCCCTCCTTGTCTACTTATCTATCTACTTGTCTATTTATCTCCCTCCTTGTCTACTTATCTCCCTCCTTGTCTACTTATCTCCCTCCTTGTCTACTTATCTATCTACTTGTCTACTTATCTCTCTCCTTGTCTACTTATCTATATACTTGTCTATTTATCTCCCTCCTTGTCTACTTATCTCTCTCCTTGTCTACTTATCTATCTACTTGTCTATTTATCTCCCTCCTTGTCTACTTATCTCTCTTCTTATCTACTTATCTCCCTCCTTGTCTACTTATCTATCTACTTGTCTACTTATCTCCCTCCTTGTCTACTTATCTATCTACTTGTCTATTTATCTCCCTCCTTGTCTACTTATCTCCCTCCTTGTCTACTTATCTCCCTCCTTGTCTACTTATCTATCTACTTGTCTACTTATCTCTCTCCTTGTCTACTTATCTATATACTTGTCTATTTATCTCCCTCCTTGTCTACTATCTCCCTCCTTGTCTACTTATCTATCTACTTGTCTGCTTATCTCCCTCCTTGTCTCCTTATCTATCTACTTGTCTACTTATCTCCCTCCTTGTCTATTGATCTCCCTCCTTGTCTACTTATCTCTCTCCTTGTCTACTTATCTATCTACTTGTCTACTTATCTCTCTCCTTGTCTACTTATCTATCTACTTGTCTATTTATCTCCCTCCTTGTCTACTTATCTCTCTCCTTGTCTACTTATCTATCTACTTGTCTATTTATCTCCCTCCTTGTCTACTTATCTCTCTCCTTGTCTCCTTATCTATCTACTTGTCTACTTATCTCCCTCCTTGTCTATTTATCTCCCTCCTTGTCTACTTATCTCTCTCCTTGTCTACTTATCTATCTACTTGTCTATTTATCTCCCTCCTTGTCTACTTATCTCTCTCCTTGTCTACTTATCTCCCTCCTCGTCTACTTATCTCCCTCCTCGTCTACTTATCTCCCTCCTTGTCTACTTATCTCCCTCCTTGTCTACTTATCTTCCTCCTTGTCTACTTATCTATCTACTTTCTGCTTATCTCTCTCCTTGTCTACTTATCTATCTAATTGTCTACTTGTCTCCCTCCTTGTCTACTTATCTCCCTCCTTGTCTACTTATCTCCCTCCTTGTCTACTTATCTCCCTCCTTGTCTACTTATCTATCTACTTGTCTACTTATCTCCCTCCTTGTCTACTTATCTCCCTCCTTGTCTACTTATCTCCCTCCTTGTCTACTTATCTCCCTCCTTGTCTACTTTTCTCCCTCCTTGTCTACTTATCTATCTACTTGTCTGCTTATCTCTCTCCTTGTCCTATCGTCTCTATGTGTCTTTATTAAATACCGGCCACTAATTTTTCACTCGCGTACGCGTTAACATTTTGTTACACCCACATCTTCCTTGTGGACATTCTACCCACGTGTCAGTCCGCCCACATTGTCTGGACTGATAACCTTGGCCCACTGCTTCAATTTTTAATTTTCTTTTTTCCTCTACTAAATATAAGCTGCTTGTCAAAGGGTTAAATAACTCACGAGTAAACGTGCTTGCATATCTGGACATAGCAGGTTACATACTATAGTCCGTTCAGAAATTCATAATCACACCTGAATTAGTTTTGCGTGATAACCGCTTGTTATTTTGGTTTCACATTTTGCATGGAATCTTAGAATATTGATGACGTTATAGAAATATTTTTTGCTCTGAGAAAATTGGTCTAGTTTAAAAGTTTTCTTCTTTAGGGTATATTAAATTCACCCTGTTCGAATTTGACACCATTTTAGGATATATACATTAATTTGGTGCGGTCGTTGACGTTAAATAGTTTGGCTATTGCAGAAACACTAACTTCAGGAAAACCCCATGCACAAAACTGAATTGTTATTGAACGACATGACGCACCACGGCCTGAGCATTAATTACCGAAGGGAAGGCGTATCTTTATTAATTTTGTGAAGACTCAGTAGACAATTTGTTGACTTTAAATACTAACATTTATATCTAAATTACAATGAGTTTGAAATGCAAATTTATAACTATGCAAAAGAAGTGTGTTGAACATGTGTTGCGGGTGGAAGATGAGTACTGGAAACGAGATGGATTACTATTTGTCCAGCCAGTAATGATTATCAACCTCTTGGAATCGTCAGATTCGGAATGATTAAAATTAATATGAATTCAATTCCAGCTGCAGTTAGGACGTCCTGGGGTCTAATGGTGACCGAAGGACAAGACTGATTGTAACCAATTGAATTCATTTTGCAAATACACATAACGAACAACACCCACAATTAAGTACTATGTGGATACGCCTCTGACCAGAATTGCGGTAAACTGGACAATTTTACACGATTACTGTAAACTCTAAATTTGAATCAACTTGTGTGATATCGTCATAAAAGATCAAAGGAATTCGCTGATCTGCAAAATCTGTTGTGTTTGTGGAATAAAAAATACCAAAATATTTGCATCATCAATATTCAAAGATTCCATGCAAAATGTGAAACCAAAATAACAAGCGGTTATGACGCAAAACTAATTCAGGTGTGATTATGAATTTCTGAACGGACTATAGACATCAATTGTTACTCACACAGATTAACAACACTGAAAATAAAAAAAGAAAACAATCTGTAAAGTATATACAGTTATATGTAAGATAATTTTACAGAAAATAATATTATTTCTTCGACAAACTGTCTGAAGTGACAAAGAAAGTAGAAGGAGATAGCTCACTTTATGTAATGGGAGACTTTAATGAAAAGATGGGTATTAGAAGACAACAGTATGAACATTCCCCTGGACTACATGAGATAAAAATAGGGAAATTAACCTGAATGAACAAATAACATTGGATGTATGTTTCCAGCATCACAACTTCATCATGATCATACTGTTTGTCAACAGATTAGATAAGTCATACATGGCATAAATGGAATGACGTCATCATGAAAAGTCAGATTGATTAAATATTGACAAGAGTTAAAGGAAGATAGAGAGTTCTGAAAGGAAGATGGGGAGTTTTGAAAGGAAGATATAAAATTCTGAAAGGAAGATATACAATTCTAAAAGGAAGATGGAGATATATGAAAGGAAGATATAAAATTCTGACAGGAAGATATACAATTCTAAAAGGAAGATGGAGAGTTCTGAAAGGAAGATATAAAATTCTGAAAGGGAGATGGAGAGATATGAAAGGAGGATATAGATTTCTGAAAGGAAGATGGAGAGTTCTGAAAGGAAGATATAAAATTCTGAAAGGGAGATGGAGAGATATGAAAGGAGGATATAGATTTCTGAAAGGAAGATGGAGAGTTATGAAAGGAAGATATAAAATTCTGACAGGAAGATATAAAATTCTAAAAGGAAGATGGAGATATATGAAAGGAAGATATATAATTCTGACAGGAAGATATACAATTCTAAAAGGAAGATGGAGAGTTCTGAAAGGAAGATATAAAATTCTGAAAGGGAGATGGAGAGATATGAAAGGAAGATATAAAATTATCATAGGAATATGGAGAGTTCTGAAAGGAAGATATACTATTTTTAAAGCAATATTGACAGTTCTGAAAGGAAGACATACAATTATGAAAGGAAGATGGAGAGTTCTAAAAAGGGAGATATAACATTTTGAAAGGAAGATGGACAGTTCTGAAAGGGAGATAGAGAGTTCTGAAATGAAGGTAGAGAGCTCTAAAAGGAAGATGGAGAATTCTAAAAGATAGTTCTGAAAGGAAGATAGAGAATTCTGAAAGGAAGATAAAGAGCTTTGAAAGGAAGATAGAAAGTTATAAAAGGAAGATAGAGAGATCTGAAAGGAAGACAGAGAATTCTGAAAGGAAGATAGATAGCTCTGAAAAGAAGATAGAGAGGTCTGAAAGGAATATAGAGAGTTCTGAAAAGAAGATAGAGAGTTCTGAAAGGAATATAGAGAGTTCTGAAAAGAAGATAGAGAGTTCTGAATGTGATTGTTACGTTTATCATGTGATAGTAGAATTACAGCAAGAAAAGTTAGAACCAAGAATAACAGAAACAAAATCAACTAAGAAGCAAGAAATACTCAAGGTAAGAAATGTGAAACAAGAAGGCATTAAAAGTACAGTTGTAGAAGAAAGCAGATAGAGCATTTCCTCAACTATCACAGAAGTGTACAGTACTGAGGAGAAACTGAATGGATACAGAGCCACTTCGTTCGGGACATAGAGCCACCTTGCTCCGAGTACGGAGTCACTTTGTTCGGGATATAGAGCCACCTTGCTCCGAGTACGGAGTCACTTTGTTCGGGATATAGAGCCACCTTGCTCCGAGTACGGAGTCACTTTGTTCGGGATATAGAGCCACCTTGCTCCGAGTACGGAGCCACTTTGTTCGGGATATAGAGCCACCTTGCTCCGAGTACGGAGCCACTTTGTTCGGGATATAGAGTCACCTTGCTCGGAGTACAATGCCACTTTGTTCGGGATATAGAGTCAGCTTGCTGGGAGTACGGAGCCACTTTGTTCGGGATATAGAGCCACTTTGTTCGGGATATAAGCCACCTTGCTCGGAGTACGGAGCCACTTTGTTCGGGATATAGAGTCACCTTGCTCGGAGTACGGAGCATCTTTGTTCGGGATATATAGCCACCTTTCTGGTAGTACAGAGCCACTTTGTTCGGGATATATAGCCACCTTTCTGGGTGTACGGAGCCACTTTGTTCGGGATATATAGCCACCTTTCTGGTAGTACAGAGCCACTTTGTTCGGGATATATAGCCACCTTTCTGGGAGTACGGAGCTACTTTGTTCGGGATATGGAGCCACCTTGCTGGGAGTATGGAGCCGCTTTGTTCGGGATATAGAGCCACCTTTCTGGAAGTACAGAGCCACTTTGTTCGGGATATAGAACCACCTTGCTGGGAGTATGGAGCCACTTTGTTCGGGATATAGAGCCACCTTTCTGGTAGTACAGAGCCACTTTGTTCGGGATATAGAGCCACCTTGCTGGGAGTATGGAGCCACTTTGCACGATATCGCAGACGAATTGTGTGGAAACGAAAGCGTGGGTGAAGTCGAAACGATATTAGCCACGCCCAATGGTGTTGTGTATAGGTTAATGAAGCAGTAAAGAAGGAAACAAAATATAATCATTGGACATAATAACAGAGAGAAGAATGTCACTTAAAATAGAAGTTTAAGAGAAACCAGCAGAAAGATCAGAAAGTAAAGCAAGAATTCTGGTAGCACTTTGGAGAGTCATTACCATACAATGAAAGAACTCAAATCAGAACCATATTTAAGATAGTCATGAGTATGCACAAATAGATGAGGACTACAACACTGTAGACAAAGGGAAGACAACTATTAGATCAAACTTACCTCAGAAGTCGGAGTTATCTGCCTGTGCGGCGAGGAACCCCTGTACGCGCGACTGCCAGGAAAAAAATGGATTAACATGCACAATTCAGTTCCTAGTCTCTAGGGACTTCGTCAGAGTTGACGAACGCAACAACAACAACAGATCTAACTGAAGTAACAACATAATTGAGAGTGTTCAACGTCCTGGGAGATTATTAAAAAGGAACAACACAAGACGACAAAGCAACAGTGCTAGAATATGAAATACAAACAGAAGAAGTAAGGAAGGCACTTAGACAGTACCAGAATATAAAACACGAGTATCAGATGGGATACAGGCAGACATAATTGAAACAGCAGATAATGGCTGTATAAGATGGCTGCATATAATCTTTACTGCATGATGAACCCGACAAACTGCACACCTTGATTGTCAACCAGCAGTAGTGGTACCGCTATAGAAAAAGAAAAGGAACATACGAGAATTGAATATGGAACCATTTCACTTCTGAATTACGCAGGAGAAATGTGTGCCAAGATAATATAAACAAGATTACAACCAATCATTCAACCACAGTTGGGAGAAAAACGGATTAGTTTTAACAGAAAATAGAAGCTGCACAGATGCAATCTTTACACTAATGCTACTCATTGAAAATAAAACGGAATATGGTAGGAATAAGAAACCTATTTGTTGCAATTGTTAATCAAGAGAAAGCATTGGATATCAACAAACTTGATGTGTACTTGTTTTGACACATTCATGGAGTCTGGTTTACTTTTCGTGATGACACAGAAGCACCACAACGCACAGATAAAGCTATTGATACATTTCTTGTTTAAAAAGCTCTTGTTAGCAGATCGATTCCACATACATTTAATGTCTTTAATACTTTTATTTGTCGATTAAATGTTTAATTTAGATTGTTAATGTATAAAGCTTTCTGTTTATCCCGTTGTTTTATTTATCTGTGCTTCGTGTACTGGTTGAAGTACTTGTGCTGTGCTGCTGTTCTCGAGATAACAAACAGCCCTGTCTCACTGCACCAGTTATCTCAAACTCATCAATTGTTATTGATTGCTTTCATTTGTTTTTCCCAACTACAGTTGTTGTTATGGTGATTATGTTTCCTCCTAACAGTTTTGTTATCACTGACCTGGTTATCTCCATATCACCCCACCCCCTCCCCAACCCCTTTACTGTGCTGGCGCATCTTTTGATGCAAGTATTTTATTTCTTTGGGTTCCCCCACCCCCCCCCCATCCCCCCTCCGCCCCAACTCCTCCCCCAGAAACTAGTGCGTGTCGTCTGCTGATATTAGAAAACAGCTTCTGTCAACTATTTGAGAACACACATACTCTCATGCACTGACAATATTTGACACGAACTAACTCCGTGACACATTAGTTGGCCATGTTTTATGACATGCTCATTTTGATAAGCTGCTTCCCATTTAGAGGTCGTTTCAATTCTGATGTCATTAGTTGGTGTTACCCCTAATATTTTAGTATGGTGTCCTCGTGAAGTAGCTTGATAGTAACAGTAAGCAAAGTACCCCCGTCACGCCCAGTGGCGTATAGGGAAATACGGTGTTAGTGACCCTATATTTTACAGACCTTCAGCACATGATTTTTGGGGTAATGTGGTCGGTATTACGCCCGTGCTGCTTTACTTTACCAGAAAAAATCCGGTACCCATTTAAGGCTGGGTGAACCCGGAAGCCGTCGGTTGGGATCGAACCCTACCTCTTGTCCTTTGTAGTCCAGTTCACTAACCACTGGGCTATCGCGGCTCCCGAAGTAGCTTGATATTAAGAGAAAAATACCATTAGCGTATTATTCTGACTATTTTTGCGAAAATATTTGTACTTTTAATACTTGGCTACAAAAGTTCTGTCCCTGTGAAATATTTACTTCATCTTTTATACTTTTAAAAGGGGAACAGCTTTACATTCATTTATTTTTAAATGGGAACTTTTACGTAAATTAATTTTTTTAATCGGAACTTAGTTGTAAATTATTTTGTTTTTATTGGGAAATTAGTTGTACATTAATTTTTTTTTAAAATGGGAACATTGTTATAACTTCATCTTCAACAGTGGAAACTTAATTTCTAAAAAAATTAGTGGCTTATTTATAATTATTGTTGTTTTATACAAATGTTGTGGCCAGTTCATGAGTTTATAGTTTCTTTGATTTCAAGTTATGATCTAGTCTGATAAATATTTCGGCTGGTCTTTAACCAATATATAAAATCGTGATGGCCGATAAAAAAGGGAAACTGCATCAAAGCTGGCGATAGGAAGAGAACGTAAAGAAATTGAAATGGTATATATATATATCTTTACATATATATATATAATTGTATATATATATATACCATTGTCAACCAGCAGTAGTAGTACGGCTTCGACTTTCTGTTCAGTTTTCTTGTCTAATGTCCATGTTTCTGCACCATACAGGAATGTTGAGAAGATATAACATTTTGCTATTCTTAGTTGAATCCATGGTGTTATTTGTTTTAGTACATTTGTCATGGCCTTAAACGTACTTTTTGTCATTCCTAGTCTTTTGTTTATTTCAGTTTTACATTTTCCATCACTGGTTATAGTATGTCCAAGGTAGCTCTAGCTCTGAACTGTCTCCAAGTCTATTCCTTCAATTTTGATATGACTTGTAGGTTTCTGGTATTATCTTTATTTATGATCATAGTTCTAGTCTTTTAGATATTCATACCTAATACTTATTGTTTTTGCTTTTTTACGTTTATTTTATTAAGTAATCGTTTATATCTTTATGATTTTCTGCCAGTGTTTCAGTATTATAATTTAGAATTAATAATTCAATTGAAATGAAATGAAATAAATGACATTAAATCAACGAGTTCACCATGATACGTCTATCGTGGCAATCACAGACAACATGTATCTTTGTCAACAGGGGTGATCTCTCCTGGCTTTTCCCTGGCAGTGTTTAAATGTTGAAACTGTTTACCCAGCATGCTCTTGTTGATTTAGTTGATTCTACGGAACCACCGCGGTGCAGGGGAGAGTTATCAAATCGTAATCGATATGAACAATTACAGCGAAATAGTATCGACTTGAAGATGTATTGTGAGTTCTCTCCGGACACTATCTATGGAAACGGTAATCAATTTTACCGAAAGTTTCAACAAACTAGAAATTAGATGGTTCGTTATTTATGGAATTAGATATGTCAATATAGACATTTTTAGAAAGAGAGAGAGTTAACAAATGGCACAAAGAATAAATAATAGAAAAAAGGGGAAGGGGGTTATTTAAAATGACTCAGCAATGAAAAAAGTAATCGATAAAGATGGAAAAGCTGACAGACACTGAAGGTAAATAAAGATAGGAGGAGAGTACGAGGATAGATAGTATATCATTACTTTTACCTGTGCCGAATATGGTGAAAGCAAAAAATAAGACTTAACTACCCAGATATTTTGTTGACGTCCCGTCTTCTGACGACCAGATTAGGCATTTTATTGTGCAAATGTAACTGCAACTAATTTTTGTTTATTAAAAAAAAATGAGCAGTATCCAGTTAATTCTGAATTTCAATTTTCTCATTTCATCTTGTCATTTCTTCCAATATTCTGTGCGCATCCCGGTACTTATCTGCACTAGTGCTTCAAGTCTGTGCGCTTCCCGGTACAAATCTGCATTAGTGCTTCAAGACTGTGCTGTTCCCGGTACATATCTGCAGTAGTGCTTCAAGTCTGTGCACTGCCGGTACATATCTGCACTAGTACATCAAGTCTGTGAACTGCCGGTACAAATCTGCACTAGTACATCAAGTCTATACGCCTGCCGGTACATATCTGCACTAGTACATCAAGTCTATACGCCTGCCGGTACATATCTGCACTAGTGCTTCAAGTCTGTGCACTGCCGGTACAAATCTGCACTAGTACATCTAGTCTATACGCCTGTCGGTACATATCTGCACTAGTGCTTCAAGTCTGTGCACTGCCGGTACATATCTGCAGTAGTGCTTCAAGTCTGTGCACTGCCGGCACATATCTGCAGTAGTGCTTCAAGTCTGTGCACTGCCGGCACATATCTGCAGTAGTGCTTCAAGTCTGTGCACTGCCGGTACATATCTGCAGTAGTGCTTCAATTCTGTGCATTGCCGGTACATATCTGCAGTAGTGCTTCAAGTCTGTGCACTGCCGGCACATATCTGCAGTAGTGCTTCAAGTCTGTGCACTGCTGGTACATATCTGTACTAGTGCTTCAAGTCTGTACACTGCCGGTACGTATCTGCACTAGTGCTTCAAGTCTGTGCACTGCCGGTACATATCTGCACTAGTGCTTCAAGTCTGTGCACTGCCGGTACATATCTGTACTAGAGCTTCAAGTCTGTACACTGCCCATACGTATCCGCACTAGTGCTTCAAGTATTTGCACTACCGGTACATATCTGCACTAGTGCTTCAAGTATGTGCACTACCGGTACATATATGTCCTAGTGCTTCAAGTCTGTACACTGCCGGTACGTATCTGCACTAGTGCTTCAAGTCTGTGCACTGCCGGTACATATCTGCACTAGTACTTCAAGTATGTGCACTGCCGGTACATATATGTCCTAGTGCTTCAAGTATGTGCACTTCTGGTACATATCTGCACTAGTGCTTCAAGTCTGTGCGCTTGCCGGTACATATCTACACTAGTGATTCAAGTCTGTGCATTGCCAGTATAAATCTGCACTATTGCTTCAGTTTGTGCGCTTGCCGGTACATATCTACACTAGTGATTCAAGTCTGTGCACTGCCGGTACATATCTACACTAGTGCTTCAAGTCTGTGCACTGCCGGTACCAATCTGCACTAGTACTTCAAGTCTGTGCACTGCCGGTACCTATCTGCACTAGTGCTTCAAGTCTGTGCACTGCCGTTACCTATCTGCACTAGTGCTTCAAGTCTGTGCACTGCCGGTACCTATCTGCACTAGTGCTTCAAGTCATTTACGGCAGCTGAACTACAGTGTACCAGGTTCAAGTGGTACAGAGGACATTTATAAATTGTTGGTGACGAGTTCGAAGAACTAGTAATGACCTAGGAGTGCTACAATCAATCAAGAATGGCAGCATAGATATTTAATACATCTGCCAAGACAGACCACACGAATAGTCAGAAGTGAGAAGTGAAGAGCCCCGTTACGTCAAGTGGAATATGGTGTTAGTGACCATAATTTTGTAGACGTTCGACACATTATTTTTGGGGTAAGGTGGCCGATATTACACCCAGGCCGATGATTTACTTTCCCACTTTAAAAAAATTATTTACCCATTTAAGGCCGAATGAACCCGAAGCCCGTCAGTAGTATACAAGGTACCAACGGTAAAGTATTTGACCCATAAAATAACAAAGATGTATAGCGCGGCACGCCTAACGCGTGCGGCGCAGGGGGAGTTAACCATGACCTCTCGTGTCGGAGTGTTGACTCTCGTGTCCGTAACCCCGGAAGTAACCTGTTTTTGTCTGATGTGTGCTGACTTTGGAGTTCTTGATGTACTGGATCGATAGTGATAGTTTAGCAGATTACACAACATCAATGAAAAACAATAGCATTAAATATAAAACAGAAATCAAAAGATATATTTTATTAAAGGTGAATTATTATGAGGTGAAAATACACCTCTGGCGGTGCATTAGGGGCCTGTAAATTCATATATCACTACTAATTTTTAGTTGATTTTTTATGCAAATTTGATACGTGGGCGTGTCAAATATAAAGTTTGAGGTGAGCCTAGGGTGTAAATTTACTATTTTAACAGAAATGTATTTTAGTGGGGTTATGACAGGGGTGTAACCTACGTGTTTGGTAATACTTTCGTTTAGTAGAGTTATAGTAGGGGCCGTATCTTTCATGGTTTGCAGTACTTTTCTTAGCAGAGTTGTTACAGGGGCGTGAACTTTAAGTGTAGTCTTTCAATTTGGTGGTTTTTTTTCTAGTGTTGTAGTAATATTTACATTAATCATTTAGACACAGTCCTAATTACCATCATGTCCAAAATTTTTTAGTGATTCGAATTAATTATTAGGGTTTTCTCAACTGTATTAAAGTCTTTGTTTGATATGTGGACACGTTGGTATAGTCACATAGGTCAAAATATAATTTTAGTAACTCATCTGGTATTGCCTCATAGGCCAAATATATTTTTAGTAACTCCTCGGGCACTGCCTCATAGGTCAAAATCTATTTTTAGTAACTTATCAGGTCAAAATCAAGATACATTAGTGAACTGGACTACAAAGGACAAGAGATAAGGTTCGATCCCAATCGGCGGCTCCTAGGTTCACCCAGCCTTAAATGGGTAACGGATTTTTTCTGGGAAAGTAAAGCGGCACGGGCGTATTACCGACCACATTACCCCCAAAATCATGCGCTGAAGGTCTGTAAAATGTATGGTCACTAAAACCATATTCCCAAACGCCACTTGGCGTGACGAGTCACTAACACCATATTCCCTATATGCCGCCACTTGGCGTCACGGTGCTCGTTATTTACTTTCTACGATGCAGGTTCTTGGAGACATTTATTTCCAGAAAAAATAACTTGCAAGCTCGAAGATGATGTATTTTTTTCTTCAACGTTGAAACGGCACGATGCCAACAGAGACATGGGAGCAATGCTGTTGATTTTGTTCATTTTCACTTAGGCATCGATACATGTTCCACTGTAGTCGACTTTGTGTACGCGTGTAATATAATATTTCATTTCTTGATTGCTGTTAGCAAGTCATAGCTGATATCTGTCAAACCATTACCATCATCATTGAGCTTGTTAGTGTTGATACTTGTCTTCCGAGACACATTCTCTGATTATACAATGTCTCTCAGCCGCTCAACGATTGTTACTTATGCTTTATTGGGTTACGAGACCTCACACATACTTTTTTTCTTATTTGTCTCTCTCGTTTTCTCTCATTTTCATTCTCTCTCTCTCTCTCTCTCTCTCTCTCTCTCTCTCTCTCTCTCTCTCTTCCAGTTTCGTCCTTGTTGCAGGACAAAGTGATTTTGATACTTTTCAATTACTGATGAGATTTCAATATAATGGCTTAGATTATTGTTGACTTATTATTATTATTAAAAAGAACGACGAAGACATATTAAAAGATTTAAACTTTTAAGAGAGCTGGCTCATAAACGGAGACAATTAAAATACTCATCATCATGTGCCATACCGGTTGGCGTTGGTGATCATGTCCCTCCACGATATTCTATCTACAGTGCATCGTATCAGTTCTATTGTTGATTGTTTTCAATGCTATGACACCAAGCCATCCAGTATTTTCTCTTGTTGTCGTCCGCGATCTCTCTTTTCTTTTATTTTGCCAGTTGTAACCAAGCACTCCAACTTTCCTCTTCTCATGATGTGCCCGAAAAAAGTTGATTGCTTCTTTATGATGTTTTTCAAGAGCTCCCTTTTTGTGTTGGCCTCTTTAAGAACTTCCTCATTGGTCTTTTTAGCTGTCCAGAGAACTTTCAACGTTCTTCTGAGAAATCCCATCTCTGTGGCCTCTAATCGTCTTTTCATTTGTTTGTCCACTGTCCATGATTCTGTTCCATAGGCCAGAATTGGTTATATATAGCACCGATGAACTCTCTTTCTAATTTTTATTGACATAGATTTGTTGCATAAGATATTTTTCATTTTTTGAAATGCTTTTTTGGCAATTATTATTAAAATACTACGGCCTCGATAAAAGCCACAGTGGGCAGGAAAGAACAGTAATGGAATGCGTGGTTTCAGGAAAACGAGACAGGGGCAGACAAACCAAGATGTTCTAGACATCAAAGAGACCATGAACATGGCTACAGATAAAGTGGGAGATCTGGCTAGAGACAGATATTCTGTCAGACGGGCTTTTGTGAATGCAACGTTCTGTGGGAGATCTGGCTAGAGACAGAGATTTTTTCAGATGGGCTGTGGTGAATGCAGCGTTCTGTGGGAGATCTGGCTAGAGACAGAGATTCTTTCAGATGGGCTGTGGTGAATGCAACGTTCTGTGGGAGATCTGGCTAGTGACAGAGATTCTTTCAGATGGGCTGTGGTGAATGCAGCGTTCTGTGGGAGATCTTGCTAGTGACAGAGATTCTTTCAGATGGGCTGTAGTGAATGCAGCGTTCTGTTGGAGATCTTGCAGGAGACAGAGATTCTTTCAGATGGGCTGTGGTGAATGCAACGTTCTGTGGGATATCTTGCTAGTGACAGAGATTCTTTCAGATGGGCTGTGGTGAATGCAACGTTCTGTGGGATATCTTGCTAGTGACAGAGATTCTTTCAGATGGGCTGTGGTGAATGCAACGTTCTGTGGGAGATCTTGCTAGCGACAGAGATTCTTTCAGATGGGCTGTGGTGAATGCAACGTTCTGTGGGAGATCTTGCTAGCGACAGAGATTCTTTCAGATGGGCTGTCGTGAATGCAACGTTCTGTGGGAGATCTTGCTAGCGACAGAGATTCTTTCAGATGGGCTGTGGTGAATGCAACGTTCTGTGGGAGATCTTGCTAGCGACAGAGATTCTTTCAGATGGGCTGTCGTGAATGCAACGTTCTGTGGGAGATATATTCTTTAAAATTTTATTAAGAGTGCGATGGTCTTCGCAATCAGTGGCGTCTGACGTCTTCGGTATGGCTACACAGATAGCTTTTAGTAAATCTTCGGGTATGTGTCCAGTGTTATATATGTCATTGAGTAGTTTTGTTATGACTTTTACTCCCAGCTCTCGTAATGCATTTATCTCTTCGATTCTTATAGCGTTGGGATCTGGAGCTTTGCCTCTTTTCATGTGTTGAATTGCCACCCCCACTTCACTCTGAATTATTGTTGGTCCTGTGTCTTTGTTTGAATTGTTTAGCTCTGGTCTTTCATCATCATAGAGTTTACTGATATATTCTGTCCATCTTTCCATTATCTTCTCCTGTCCCATTATTATAGTTCCTTCCTTTGATTTCACACATCCTGAAACTTTGACTTCTTTTCTCCTTGTTAATTCATTCAACTTAATGTGAATACATTGTGTGTCTTTCCTTTGTTGCTGTTTTTTTTTCAATTTCTGCTTTAAACAACTTTCCTTTGCTTCCCTGCATTTGTTTTTGGATCTCTTTGTGCAATATTTTGTATGTCACTTCTTCTTTCTTATGTTTTTGTCCATCAGTTCTAATATTTCTTATGTCATCCATTTTTTGTTGTTGATTCTTTTAGTCAATGGCATTACTTCTTTTGATGTTTATTGAATCGACTCATTTCCAATGCACCTCGATGTCCTGTATTTTCTCAATAGCATTTATCTATTTTGTACTATCGTACTAAAACAAAACAGAAAATTTAGGCCTTTGAAATGTGGATTTACAGAAAAATAGGTAGAATTGGATGGAAAGAAAAGAAAACAAACGATGAAGTTTTAAAACAACTAAAAATAAAAAGAGAACTACAAAATACAATTAAGACAAGACAAATGAAATTTTTGGGACACGTTTGAAAGACACAACAGCCTACTAAAAGTAATATTGCAAAGGAAACAACAAGGCAAAAGAGGCAGAGGCAGAGGCAGACCAAGACTAACATGGACGAGTAACATCAAAAGATGGACAAGTCAGTCTGTGACAACCTGCACCATCAAAGCAAGAAACAGAGTGGAATGGCGATCCATGGTAGTCAACCTTTGTTGCGAAGACGACACTCGATGATGATGATGATGATGATGATGACTATCGTACTGTTCTTATCACTCATCTTTCTATCTACTCTAAGC
Source organism: Megaustenia siamemsis (assembly GCA_032433765.1). Taxonomy (NCBI): domain Eukaryota; kingdom Metazoa; phylum Mollusca; class Gastropoda; order Stylommatophora; family Ariophantidae; genus Megaustenia; species Megaustenia siamemsis. The sequence goes on along the minus strand of JAVIAB010000073.1, from coordinate 14,250,680 downwards.
ATATCTAGTTCTAATTTCATTTTTCTTGAGGATGTCTGTCTCTTCCGGAGTTTTATTCTCATCTTAGTAACTACTGGCACATGGTCACTATTGCAATCTGCTCCTGGCCTTGCTTTAAAACAGATGTTAGCCAATTCCTGAATCTTCTCTGTACCAGCATAAAATCGAATTGATTGTGTACTTTGTTGTCTGGGCTTTGCCATGTCCATAGTCGTCTAGGATGTTGCTTTGACCAGGTGTTACCTATAATTATTTTAGGTGACTTTGCCCAATCTATCAATTTATCCCCTTTGCCATTCGTCTCTCCTAGGCCATGTCCTCCAGTCACGTGTTGCACTTTAGCTATTCCTACCATTGCATTGAAATCCCCTAATATAATAGTTATTTCCTGGGATTTACACTGTTCCACGGTCATCTCTAGCTCGTTGTAAAAGGTGTCAATGTTTTCTTCTTCGCTATTACTTTTTGGTGCATAAGCTTGAATTATGTTGATATCCATTGGTTTACCTATCAATTTTACCAGCAGAATTCTATCTGATACTGGCCAAAATCCTTTCACTGTTTTTCTTCTTTCTCTATCTAACATGATGCCTACTCCTCTTTCGTGTGTAGTTCCCCCTGAGTAAATTACATTTCCACTATCGCGTTGTAATAATCCTGCTCCTCTCCATCTCATTTCACATAGTCCCAAGTAGTTCAATTTCATTCTCTTCATTTCTTAGCTGTTGTTTTCTAGCTTGCCAACCTGGAATGTTGATCTAATATTCCAAATTCCTATTACTAGTGTCTCTTTATTTTTGATCTTGCATACAGTAGCTTGATGACGATCGGGTGTCCCCTGCAGCACATGACGTTCCCTACTGGACGAGGTGGCTGTGACGTCCCCATTAACGTCGTTAGCTGTAGATATTAAGTTGTGTTTTGACATAATTATACTAGGCAATATAAGCAGGTAGTTTGTCATTACTTTATTTCTTAACAGTGACTGTACTAGTCGGAGATCGCAGCCATTGTCTCTATACATGGGATCCTCCGCCTGCCATCACGGAATGGGGACGATAACTGGCTGCACCCACAACACCAACTACCACCTGCTCCAATGGCTTCACCTAACCCTGATAGGGGGGCTAAACTGGAGCTCCACTTTGCTCTAGGGTGTTCCCAAGACTAGAAATGGAAAGGAGACATCTTACTCTTCCTTTGGATCATTCTACCCCGCTAACTCAAGTTGTTTTAAGAGTGTTATATTTTGTTCTTTTTGGTGCATTTTTTGGCTTGTTTGTTAGTTATCTTAAGACAAGATATAGCCTTCATATAACTCTTCTTTCCGATATACATTTCCTATACACATGACAATTAATGTAACTTAATTATGCCAAGGGAAGCCGGTTTATTTCTGGCTGCGTCACGTAGTTTTAACAAATCTAAACCTGCTATATGTGTACACGTGGACTCGGAGACATGTGTGACGGGATAAGATATAATCCGAGATGCCTAAGAACAGCTGTGACGCTATCAGCAGATAGGGAATGAGAAATAAACAAATGAGGCGGTAGATAGGACGACCGCGTGAATCAGCTAAAGATATTAAGTTGGTGGAGGAGTGAAAGGCTGTGGAGGTGGAGTTAACGATAAACGAAACACACCTTAAACATCTGTTACAACCGGAAGTGTTATGTTTATAACCGGATACTGAATTCATCTGAGTTATCTTCGTTCGACAACTTCATATATCAACAATGGGACGCAGTAAGGAAGACAGGTGTGGTTGGGGATGGGGAAACGTAGTCGAACTTTTGTTTTAGGTTGTTATTGTGAAGAGATCTCATTTAGATCAGGGCCACGTTGGTGAAATCAAATACCAAATCCTGCAGGAGACAAACAATAAGTTGTCAGTTGTCGGTCGTGTGTTCTTATTGAGCAGGTAAAATAAACATTAAACGAAGACATTTATGCAATAAAATTATCCTGATAAACTGTAATGTTAATACAAATGACGGTACACCACGGATGAGTCAGCTAAGTGAACTCTTGCTTCTCTCACCTTAGGCCAACTCTGCATTGAAGGTTGGCTGCCCTGATCGCCGTTTCTTGTTTTGATAGTACATACGTGCTTATGTCCATCTCTTTGTGCTTTTAGTCCACTTTAGTCTTTGTCTTGTCCTCCCTCTTTAATCTTGTTTTTCTTCCTTCTTTCAATGTTACTGCAGAGCCAGTGGCCGAATCGATAACTCGTCGCGCTTAATACTAGGAGAACGCGGGTTCAAATCCCCGTAGGGTTAAACGTATTTTTCTATCGGGAGTGAAATATAATCTCAGATGCCAACACTGCGTGGAGTATGCACTTGACAAGCAGCCTTTATTCTCTGGGTTAATATGCCCCCACCCCCGCCGGAAGACCCGAGTAATAATAAAATGGTGTAAAGATATATGTATATTGGTTATATATGTCTCTTAATGGGTCAGTGGGTATCTGTGTCCACAAAAATTCGTTTGTCTTGCTAGCCCCAAAATGTGGGGGTGTTCAAACACTGTAAATTATTGTTAAATAGTTGTTTAAACATTCTAAGTTTTTCTATAACTGAATTACTTCTTTTCTTCTTTCTCCATACAAATCTTCACAATGACGACATTAATCATTTTTCTGAAGATCTGCCTGATAATCTTAGGACTGGAGAATAAAGGCCTCATGTTCAGTACAGTGGCCACGAGATGCTCGTGTCGGAGATTTTTGGTGGAAAAAAAAAAACTAAACCTTTTTAATTGTACCGTGCTTCGAACGCAAGTTCTGGACCGCCAACTATGTCCGTTCGGACATTCGCTCTTCTCAGATAATTAGACTCCTCAGAGAATTGGACTCTTCGGATAATTGAACTCCTCAAATAATTGGACTCCTCAGAGAATTGGACTCTTCGGATAATTGAACTCCTCAAATAATTGGACTCCTCGGATAATCGGATTCCTCAGATAATCTGACTCTTCAGATAATCGGACTTCTCAAATAATTGGACTCCAGAGATAATCGGACTCCTTAGATAATTGACCTCTCAGATAATCGGACTCTTTATATAAAAATGACTCCTCAGATAACTATTGAGGGCTGAAATTTGAAAATAACACGCTAAATGAACTGCCAGGACCAATTTCTTCACGCTTTTCATACCATCTTTAAAACAATGTTTTTGTTATTCGTAAAATGTTTAACTAAATATTGTCTATGTTTCTAACCGGCACATAATAGGATATCAAACTGGCGGAAGTTACGTCATCCTGTAGCTTACAACAGTTTGTGATGTCCGCGACATTTTGTCAACATACACCTAACTAGTCTGACATTTTGTCAACATACACCTAACTTTAGTCTGACATTTTGTCAACATACACCTAACTTTAGTCTGACATTTTGTCAACATACACCTAACTTTAGTCTGACATTTTGTCAACATACACCTAACTTTAGTCTGACATTTTGTCAACATACACCTAACTTTAGTCTGACATTTTGTCAACATACACCTAACTTTAGTCTGACATTTTGTCAACATACACCTAACTTTAGTCTGACATTTTGTCAACATACACCTAACTTTAGTCTGACATTTTGTCAACATACACCTAACTTTAGTCTGACATTTTGTCAACATACACCTAACTTTAGTCTGACATTTTGTCAACATACACCTAACTTTAGTCTGACATTTTTCGCACGCGGGATTTGACTTCCCTCTTTGTTCTCTACCCTTATTGCGTAGATTTGGTAGCCTGAAGTTGAGGAGGAACTTGGCCAGTTATAGGTAACAAATCCTGACGCCATCAGTCAGGAGTCAGTCAGAGATCGGTAACTGACTCCTTAAATTAATACACCCTATACATCTTGAAGAACATACTAACATCACAACAGATAACACCAGGGCTAAAACTAAGAATAGCAAAATGTTACATCTTCTCAATATTCCTATATGGTACTGAAACATGGACATTAGACAAGAAAACAGAACAGAGAATTGAAGCCTTTGAAATGTGGATATATAAAAGAATATGTAGAATTGGATGAAAGGAAAAGAAAACAAACGATGAAGTCTTAAAACAACTAAAAATTAAAAGAGAACTGCTAAACACAATTAGAACAAGATAAATACGATTCTTGGGCCATGTTAAAGGACACAACAACCTACTGAAAGTAATCCTGGAGGGGAAAATACAAGGTAAAAGAGGCAGACCAAGACTAACATGGACGAGTAACATCAAAAGATGGACAAGTTAGCCTATGACAATCTGCACCATCAAAGCTAAAAAAAAAACGTATAAAGTAAAGTACCCCCATCATACCAAGTGTATAGGGAAATATGGTGTTAGTGACCCTATATTTTACAGACCTTCAGCACATGATTTTTGGGGTGATGTGGTCGGTATTATGCCCGTGCTGCTTTACTTTACCAGAAAAAAAATCCAGTACCCATTTCAGGCTGGGTGAACCCGGAAGCCGTCGGTTGTGATCGAACCCTGCTTCTTGTCCTTTGTAGTCCAGTTCACTAACCACTGAGCTATCTCGGCTCCCTATCAAAGCAAGAGATAGAGCAGAATGGCACTCCATGATAGCCAACCTTCGTTGCGTAGACGGCATTCGATGATGATGATGGCGATGATGATGAGGATACATCTTGGCGGCCACACAATGATTAATACATGAAGAGGTTTTTTTTTCCAGTATCATCACTCGTCCTTAAAGGGCGTTAATTGGCCGTGAATACGTTGTGTCGCTAGTCAGGCCACAATATTTATGTATTTCGGTCCGATACATCCGACTTTTGGAAATACAATTTTTATACATTTTTTCTTGTTCTACATTGGCCAGGAAATCGTTAACGTTTGTTGCCAAAATCCCATGTGGTTGTTCTTAAATAATCCGACATTCTGTAAGTTAAATAAGTGAAGTTCTATGACAGATTCAAGAAAGAGCTGATATCTGCAACCCAAGTAATCGTTTTCAAATGTAGCCTAGGTTCCGATACCGTCGGATCCACATTTGACAACACCTTACCTTTCAACAGTAAGTCGCATATCCTTGCAGAATAGTGCATTCACCATGACCTCTCTCATGAATCTCTGTCTCTAGCCAGAATAGTGCATTCACCATGACCTCTCTCATGAATCTCTGTCTCTAGCCAGAATAATGCATTCACCATGACCTCTCTCATAAATCTCTGTCTCTAGCCAGAATAGTGCATTCACCATGACCTCTCTCATGAATCTCTGTCTCTAGCCAGAATAGTGCATTCACCATGACCTCTCTCATGAATCTCTGTCTCTAGCCAGAATAGTGCATTCACCATGACCTGTCTCATGAATCTCTGTCTCTAGCCAGAATAGTGCATTCACCATGACCTCTCTCATGAATCTCTGTCTCTAGCCAGAATAGTGCATTCACCATGACCTCTCTCATGAATCTCTGTCTCTAGCCAGAATAGTGCATTCACCATGACCTCTCTCATGAATCTCTGTCTCTAGCCAGAATAGTGCATTCACCATGACCTCTCTCATGAATCTCTGTCTCTAGCCAGAATAGTGCATTCACCATGACCTCTCTCATGAATCTCTGTCTCTAGCCAGAATAGTGCATTCACCATGACCTCTCTCATGAATCTCTGTCTCTAGCCAGAATAGTGCATTCACCATGACCTCTCTCATGAATCTCTGTCTCTAGCCAGAATAGTGCATTCACTATGACCTCTCTCATGAATCTCTGTCTCTAGCCAGAATAGTGCATTCACCATGACCTCTCTCATGAATCTCTGTCTCTAGCCAGAATAGTGCATTCACCATGACCTCTCTCATGAATCTCTGTCTCTAGCCAGAATAGTGCATTCACCATGACTTCTCTCATGAATCTCTGTCTCTAGCCAGAATAGTGCATTCACCATGACCTCTCTCATGAATCTCTGTCTCTAGCCAGAAAAATGCATTCACCATGACCTCTCTCATAAATCTCTGTCTCTAGCCAGAATAGTGCATTCACCATGACCTCTCTCATGAATCTCTGTCTCTAGCCAGAATAGTGCATTCACCATGACCTCTCTCATGAATCTCTGTCTCTAGCCAGAATAGTGCATTCACCATGACCTCTCTCATGAATCTCTGTCTCTAGCCAGAATAGTGCATTCACCATGACCTTTCTCATGAATCTCTGTCTCCAGCCAGAATAGTGCATTCACCATGACCTCTCTCATGAATCTCTGTCTCTAGCCAGAATAGTGCATTCACCATGACCTGTCTCATGAATCTCTGTCTCTAGCCAGAATAGTGCATTCACCATGACCTCTCTCATGAATCTCTGTCTCTAGCCAGAATAGTGCATTCACCATGACCTCTCTCATGAATTTCTGTCTCCAGCCAGAATAGTGCATTCACCATGACCTCTCATATGAATCTCTGTCTCTAGCCAGAATAGTGCATTCACCATGACCTCTCTCATGAATCTCTGTCTCTAGCCAGAATAGTGCATTCACCATGGCCTCTCTCATAAATCTCTGTCTCTAGCCAGAATAGTGCATTCACCATGACCTCTCTCATGAATCTCTGTCTCTAGCCAGAATAGTGCATTCACCATGACCTCTCTCATGAATCTCTGTCTCTAGCCAGAATAGTGCATTCACTATGACCTCTCTCATGAATCTCTGTCTCTAGCCAGAATAGTGCATTCACCATGACCTCTCTCATGAATCTCTGTCTCTAGCCAGAATAGTGCATTCACCATGACCTCTCTCATGAATCTCTGTCTCTAGTAGCCATAGTATTTATCTTCCTCTGTAGAATTTTATTTATAAGCCAGATGTTTCCAATTGCCAAGTCTTTTAATATGTCTTTATTGTTACTTTTCATCATCCAAGGTATCCAAAAGATTGTCTGCATCATTTTGATTTGAATGGATCAATTTTCTCCTTTGCTGTTTTCGAGATTGTCCATGATTCCCAACCATGTGTTGCTATAGGAAAGATATTTGACTTCATCATCGTTATCATGTGCTATACCGGTTGGTGTAGGTGATCATGTCCTTCCACAATCTTCTATCTACAGTGTATCGTATCAGTTCTGTTGTTGACTGTTTTCCATGCTATAACACCATGCTATCAAGTATTTTCTCTCTTTGTCGTCCGCGATCTCTCTTTCCTTTTATTTTGCCAGTTGTAACCAGGTATTTAAACTTTCCTCTTGTCACGATGTGCCCGAAAAATGTCCATTGTTTCTTTCTGATGTTTTTTTAGGAGCTCCCTTTTTGTGTTGGTCTCTTTGATAATTTTTTTCACTGGTCTTTTAAGCTGTCCAGAGAACTTTCAACATTCTTCTGAGAAATCTCATCTCTGTGGCCTCTGATCGTCTTTTCATTTATTTGTCTACTGTCCATGATTCACCTCCATAGGTCAAAATTGGTTCTATATAGCACCGATGAACTCTCTTTCTCATTTGTATTGACATAGATTTGCTGCATAAGATATTTTTCATTTTCTGAAATCAGGGCCGTCTTTACACCATTTTGGGCCCCTGGGCATAGAAATAGTGTTGGGCCCCTGGACAAAGAAAGAGTGCTGCGCCCCCCCCCCCCCTCCTCTCCCCCCCCCCCCCCCGCAGGAATAAAAAAATTAATGGTTGATAATATTTAAAATGATGTATTATTTATTTTATTGTCACTACACTAATGTCAACAAAATTGTTGTTAAAACATGCTGTACAGCTGCAACAATAATCAAAATTAAACATGAAAAACAGAGAAAAGAGATGTTATTTGCATGTTTTAAAGTATTACACATGATATTTACAAAAACAAAAAAAATTACACACAAAAACAGATATTTACATATGTTTTTTTAAATAATAAGCACCATAACATATGACATCTATTACACAAGGTCAAACAAAGGTATTAACATTCGTAATGGACAAAAAAATATTTAGATTAGAAAAATTTCAGTACGGTACTTTATAACAAGCGTTTGCGACATTTATTTTCAGAAAATTGTTTTATTATCGGCTTGAAGTCAATGGTCTTCATGATGTCATGCAAATGTCAGTTGATCTATGTGTGAGATGTCTGGAGTAGAATCTACACTCATTGAATAATACTTTGACTCTTTTACTTCTTCAAGAATAGTACCAAGAACCTGTTGTCCCATTTAATCAATAAATTCCTCACAAATATTGGCAGATAAATATGACGTATTTCCTTTTCCAGGATTTCCATACATTTTGAGTTGTTCCTCCAGGAAAGGATCAAATTCACTCAGTAACTCTAGTACACCTAAATAGTTACCATTATTTGCTGATCCAATAATCTGATTTTCGCCACGAAATGGCAAACCTCTGGAAGCAAGAAAACGAATTACAGAAACCAAACGTGTCCACACTTTATGCGAATATTCCTGCTCTGAGCGATGTTGCTTAAGTAATAAAGAATCCACGCTTCCAGTTTTTGTATTCCTTATCAAGTATTCCGTCATGCACTTTCTATGTTCTTCTCCATGTTCATGTTCTACAAAAACATGACTATGCTCCCAGTTATTGAACCCCGATGTAGTAAAATAAGATTCTTTCTTGGACAACAGGCGGCATGCAAAGCAATACAAACGACCATGGGATGGTGAATAGAGTGCCCATTCACGTTTTACAAACTCTCCATTCCGTAGTTGACGTTTGAGCACATTGGCAGTTACCTTGCCGTCATACTCTCTACGCCAGCTGTTTTATACAATCTGCGTGAGTTTGAAAAGTTACTATTGGTCGTTTCAAAATATTTTGAAGGTGTTTAAAATTCCATATCTCTGCAACCAATTGATTGATAATGCTGAAATTTTGCATATGGTCTTGTGATTTTTTGGTCCCAAGAAGTACATTCATTTCCTCACCAACAAACGTATAGTTTTAAATATTCTTTATTTGAAGTATACAAATTTAAGGCATTTTGGTCAAACCATATATTTGGAGGAATTACCGCTTCATATGAGTGAGCACCCACGGACTTGTCATCTTGAACGTAATGCGCGCCAATTTCCCTGTTTTAAGCACTAAAAAACACATAAAACGCGTCATAGTTATAATTTTATATCCGGTGCATCCCATTTCCTGTCGTTTTGTTGTGATTTATGTGCAACAGCGTATCCTAATTATTGGGTAATTTCGTTAAATTTGTGATCTGTTAGTCAATGGGTATAAAACTAAAGTGCCTTACATTGCAATCAGTGGCAATAAAGGTGTATAAATATTTTTGCATAGAAGCTAAGCGTGGAAAACTGTATCGAAGCATCTCAAAGCCAGAAAAGAGAACTATTCACGCATTGGGTATAAGCAAACGCTTTTTCAAATCGCAAAAAGACCAAAGTATTCCAAATAGACAAAATCATTCAACAGCATGGTCATACGTGCTTGAGACTGCCCCCTTATCATCCACAATTAAACCCCATTGAACTCGTTTGGGCAAAAATTAAAGGGCAGGTGGCAGCTGAGAATACAAGTTTTAAACTATGCGATATAAAAGGACTGACATATGCTGCTCTATCACAGATTGACAAAGATTTTTGGTGCAAATGTGAAGATCATGTCTTAAAAGAAGAAAATGACTATTGGAAAAAAGATGGACTATCGTTCGTTCAGCCCAGATTAGTAATCAATATGTTAGACTCCTCTGATTCAGAATAAATGAAATAATAATGGACGTTTTTATATGTCCGCATGATCAATCTTTAGCTAAAGTTGATAACGTTTTGAAAATGTAAAGATTCTTGATATGTGTACTGCAGGCATGCAAAGAAACTAAATCACTTTCATATGTCTTGTTTACGTAAAATAATGAAAGTCACATGGAAAGACATAAAACGAACAATGTAGCTCTTTACAGTGAAGAGGATCCCGTGCTTACATCGGACTCTTTAGTCACATGCGTACCCATAAACAATAACTTTGCTTGATATGTCATGCTCGTTATCGCTCGCAACGGATAATTAATTTTTTTAATGTATTCTTTGTTGTATATTGTTTAAATAGTTTTCATTAATGGAACTGTTTATACGCTGATTTGTTTTAGACCGTCTGTAAAGGCTATAACATTGACATTCTCATAGTATTTTAAAGAAAGTAAACAATAGAAAGTAAACAGTTGATAAACGCCTCCAACTTTCAAGTTGTGTAGAGACGCCTATGTCGAGAAGCTGATTTCCATTAATGTACGGTAAATTATTTTCTCCAGGAGCAAAAAGATCCGTAAATTCACTGAGATCAAAGGAAAGTGCTGCTTCATGATGAAGCATACTTCCTGCATCATTAAATTTTGTGAAATCGGTGGGACCTTGGAAAAACAAGGCCAGCTGCAAAAAATCAAGTTTGTAAGTGCAGGGAAAGAGGAGATATTTCATGTTAATCGTGAACATTTAGATTTGAAACGACCAATATCATGGTTCTGACATGATGAGGGCCCACTACGAATCCAGTAATCTATTGTGTTAGTGTTATTAATATTCCATAGCCAGGAAAAAAAACTTGGACATCCAAATTTAATGAGGGGCCCCCAGGCACGGCTTATAGACATAGAGGGCCGGAGAGAGAGTTGGAAGTAATTGATAAACTGAAATGGCCCGTTCGCATATAAACACAAAATTATGAGATTTTTATAAAATAATACTAAATTTTATACGGGTTTTCCGAAACCCTACAACATATTCGCATGGGGCCCCTATGATCGTAGGCCCCCGGGCAAATGCCCAAAGGGCCTATGAGTTAAGACGGCCCTGTCTGAAATGCTATTTTGGCCTGAGCTATTCTACTTTTTATTTATGTGGTGTTTATTCAATCTGATGTTATTATTGAACCCAAGTATTTGACGCGCTGCACTTGACTTCAGTAATTTGAATAAACCTCTCTTAGTGGAGCATGGACAATGGTGATAGTCTCCATGTTGTCTAGACCACTGACACATTTAGGAAAGATAGTATCGGAGTTGGCGACAAAATTAGAAAAGATGTTGTTGAGAGATAGGGACTAGACATGGAACCACTTCTAAACTGCGTAACAAATATAACACATTCAATAGTTTGCTCATGTGAAAGCCAAGCTGGCAATGCGATTCTGTAGCAAACACAAAATATATTAAATGAGAAGATGGAAGAAGAGCTCGTGGTTGACCCAGAATGGACTGACAACATCTGAGAAACGCTACATCATCGAATGATAATGGTTGAGGCTGCAAGAATGGCCAAAACTTGAACTTTCTATCTCCCTCCTTACCCATAGGTTGAAGTGAAGAGAGAGAGACAGATAGATAGATATAGACAGACAGATAGATAGATATAGATAGAGAGAAAGAAAGAGAGAGAGAAAGAGAGAGAAAGAGAGAGGGAGAGAGAGTATGTGCTGTATTAGTTTATTTATAACCGGCACCAAGTTAAGAATGGCTGAACTCACAAACCTACGATCTTATCCAATGCAACATTTTTTCCCGAACTTATGAAATCTGTAATTTCTATGTTGTTTTGAGCATGTCAAAATGGCGTCAGCTGAAAAGCGGAACATTCTTGGAACTTAACGTACACAAATAATTTACCTTCCTCCTCTTGCATCTCAATGTGCCTGCTACGACTTGCACTGCCGAGTTACTCATATTCTTTACCTGTTGCTCTATTCCCCTTATGTTTTACACCTGAGTTTCCTTTTACGCACCTGCAATTGAATGCTGGTTGTAAATATAAAACTGCAGCTTTCTCCTGAGGGTAATCAGAACAGTGTGTTGAGAACAAATAAGATTTCTGAGCTTTGGTATAGGTAGGGAGAACGGTCTGTTTCCTTTCGTTGCAAGTACAAGGTTCAGATATCGTTGACATGTTTCCCTGATGTGATCTTTTTACCGAATAGAAAGGGGAAGGTATCAACCATTGACGTATGGAGAAATAAATACCGCAATACTAAACAGAGAAACGTCATCAACTATTTTCCTGATTAAACTAGTTTGACTAGTCACAGCTGTTTGTTGATGATATTTTAGAGGTCGTGGTAAATTTTCTTAGTTCTGAGATGTGAGCATCATTAAGCTACAGTATTTACAAATGATCATAAGAAATACGATAGCGTACATTGTTACAATAGTTGTGATTAAATTATAGATAATTTACTCCAGAAAGGATCACATTAGTGATGCTTTGAGTAATTAGAGAATTATAGTGACAAAAACAACTCACTAGCAGCAGACGTATACTCAAGATGCAACAAGGCTTGTCAAATCATCAGACAGCTATCATCACTGTTGTCCAACAAGGAAATAAATCTAGAGGTGAAACGGACACTCTACAATACAATCTTCATCCCAACGATGTGCTACCAATGCCAATCCTACACCCTAGATGCAAGAAATTAAGAAAAATAATCAATATCAATATGAAATGTGTTAGACAAATGACAGGAAACAGCCTGAGAAATAAGATCAGAAATGAAGAGCCGAGTAAAAAGCGAGGAATAATTCCGACTATATAAACCATAAAAGGGAGCCGCGATAGCTCAGTGGTTAGTGAACTTGACTACAAAGGACAAGAGGTAGGGTTCGATCTCAACCGACGGCTTCCATGTTCACCCAGCCTTAAATGGGTACCGGATTTTTTCTGGGAAAGATAGCAGCACGGACGTAATACCTACCACATTACCCCGAAAATCATGTGCTGAAGGTCTGTAAAATTGATGGTCACTAGCACCATATTCCCTATACGCCACATGGTGAGACGGGGGCTCTTTGCTTTTTTACTTTTTTAAAAAATAGAAACCATAAAAAAACAACTTATAAAATGGTTTGGCCTCATGATAAGACAGAAAGATCAAAACACAACACAACGAGCCTTTAAACAATGTGAGAACATCGGAACTAATGCCCGACCACGGGAAATATGGGTGGACGGAATATTAAAAACACTAGAAAACATAATAGTATCATGGGCCACCAGAATTGTTTTACAGAAATTATATTTCCCCTCGACGCTGAAAGCAAATGGTGGCATAAAAAAAGGAGAAAAAGATACAAATGAATTACTCTAAAATATCTATACTACTATTTTTATAAAGTGTCGCAAATTTGAACCACTTCAATAAGATATCAATCTCAAGAATCGGTGGAATGTAGTTTACTTGAGACATCGTCATTTATACGTGTAGCAACAGTTTTATCATTCAAGTTAAAATACCACTTTGTGACTGCTTGCTATAGTATAATACCACTTTGTGACTGCTTGCTATAGTATAATACCACTTTGTGACTGCTTGCTATAGTATAATACCACTTTGTGACTGCTTGCTATAGTATAATACCACTTTGTGACTGTTGCTATAGTATAATACCACTTTGTGACTGCTTGCTATAGTATAATACCTCTTTGTGACTGCTTGCTATAGTATAATACCACTTTGTGACTGCTTGCTATAGTATAATACCACTTTGAGACTGCTTGCTATAGTATAACACCACTTTGTGACTGCTTGCTATAGTATAATACCACTTTGATACTGCTTGCTATAGTATAATACCACTTTGAGACTGCTTGCTATAGTACAATACCACTTTGATACTGCTTGCTATAGTATAATACCACTTTGAGACTGCTTGCTATAGTATAATACCACTTTGATACTGCTTGCTATAGTATAATACCACTTTGAGACTGCTTGCTATAGTATAATACTACTTTGAGACTGCTTGCTATAGTATAATACTACTTTGAGACTGCTTGCTATAGTATAACACCACTTTGTGACTGCTTGCTATAGTATAATACTACTTTGAGACTGCTTGCTATAGTATAATACTACTTTGAGACTGCTTGCTATAGTATAATACTACTTTGAGACTGCTTGCTATAGTATATTACTACTTTGAGACTGCTTGCTATAGTATAACACCACTTTGTGACTGCTTGCTATAGTATAATACTACTTTGAGACTGCTTGCTATAGTATAATACTACTTTGTGACTGCTTGCTATAGTATAATACTACTTTGAGACTGCTTGCTATAGTATAATACTACTTTGAGACTGCTTGCTATAGTATAACACCACTTTGTGACTGCTTGCTATAGTATAATAATGTAAGCTCGTTGCATTGGCATATTTTGTATCGTAGATTGCCATTCAGCTTCCAGGAAAAATAGATAATTCCTCACAGCGTTCTTTCGCTTCACATATCCTGATTGCTCACTTCTTTATTATATCACTTGGGGACTTCAGGTCAATATGGCGGATAGGCGGCATAAACCATAGAGGCTCAGTCCGAAAACTGTTCCTTTTTTCAATTTCCTCATATTCCCAAGTCCGGTTTGCTGCCGGAGCTACTCAGTTTAGTGCTTCTGTGCACGTCGTGAGCTGTGGTTTTCATTCAGATTATGTTTCGATATTCCGATTGCTTGTGATGAATGATGATATCATATGAGGAAGGACAGTCCAGTTGTGTTCACTTTCAGTGCCGCTTGGCCCTATTGTCTTTTGGCGTGTGCTGTAACTACTAAAATGTGGGCTGCAGTTGTCTTTCTTTGTTTGGATCCTTCAATGAGATATTTTAATTCGGATGATTCCACTGGTACGGGCGGTTGAGCAATTATGGATTTTTATTTGTTTGCGGTGATACCGGGACCTTCGACTAATCATAACCATAAATGAGATCTTCATTTGTTGTTACATTCTTTCTAGTCGTTAGTGGCAATGCATGTAGTAATATGTGTGCATGTATGTATATATTTACAGCATTATCTCTTTACCAGGGTTGTCAGGGGAACATATGGGACCGGAGAATAGAGGCCGCTTATTCTGAGATGTCGCCACAGGGTCAGTTCGGGTGTTGTATTTTTCACCACCAATACAAAAAGTTAAGAACAAGTCCTCCTAGTTGGGACAAAGACGAGTTTTTGATTCGGCCACCCGCACTCGTGCTTAGTCACCATCGACAGAAAATATAAAGAACATGACTCAGTCGTGGTCAATGCAGAGGTCAACGGTCACAGCTGCGATAACACCGATGAGAAAGATGCAGTCATCTATACAGACGGATCTGTAATACGACACCAAAAGAGTGCATGGGCATTTATTGCACGCTCGGCGGGCAGAATAGTCAAGGAAGACAGTGGTGCATACGTTATGACCACGAGTAGCATGACGATGGAGGTGATGGCAGTGACCAAGGCATTCATCTGGTTAGAGTCACAAGACTACACCCACGCATGTATACTGAGTGATTCGATGAGTCATGATAACAAAAAGGTGGAGGCGGGCTCTGTACGCATGCAATGGGTAGAGTGGTTGCAGAAATCCAAAATACGTAAGGTCACCTTTGTCTTTGTCCCTGGACATGCGGGAGTACGGGGAAATGAAAGAGCGGATAGGCTGGCTAGCTGCGCTATTATTGAAGACGGTCAACCAATGGATCCGTCGGACATTATCAATGTCCTCCGGGAAGTGGGAAGGACACATGACTTCAACAACCATGAGTTCACGTTACTCCTTCAGATGAAAGAGGTGGGAGTTAAGATGGGCACAGCCAGGAATGAGAAACTTAGTGGGCGTGTAAGAAGACTAATCAACCAACACAGAACTGGAGTCGTCAGTCGCTGGACACTGTGAGACTTACTGAGCTAGGGATCTGATCACTTATGGACATGTTTGGAGTGCAATGATGATGACCTGTTAATACCCCAATAACTCAATATTATTTTACCTGCTTTATCAGAGTGTGCCTGGGTCATTTAATCCTGAACTGTTTCCACTTTTTACGTGGCAGTTTGGTATCTGCTTTTCTTGACTACTTTAATTTTTAGCCTCTCAATTTTTTCCACGGTGATTACTTACTTCCCGTGTTTAAAACAGTCCGAAAGGAACTTAGGCCGTTATGTCAAGAAGTGGTAGTGACTTTATTATACTAAACGTTAGCTTCATTAAGTTGGATGGCCAGTCACCTTTCTCGCTATCTATCCTTCCCATATAAATCTCTGCTGCCCATTTAAAGAGATTGGGTGGACCTGGAGAGACCTTGTTTGATGGAAGTTTTTTTTTTGTTCTTCAACTGGCATTTGGATCCCAAACCTTCAGGTCGGTAGGCGAGAGCACTAACACCACAACAATACAGTGCACTCATTTCTTAGATATCATATGTTTATTAAACAAACGAGAAAATTGGAGAAATCACCAATCAACCACTAATATCTTCAGTAATCAAGAAAAGACGATGGACATATGTTGGGCATGTGATGAGAAGAGATAATAACAGAATAACAAAGCAGATAGATAGATTGATAGATAGATAGACAGACAGACAGACAGACAGACAGACAGACAGACAGACAGACAGACAGACAGACAGACAGACAGACAGACAGACAGACAGACAGACAGACAGACAGACAGACAGACAGACAGATAGATAGATAGATAGATAGATAGATAGATAGATAGATAGATAGATAGATAGATAGATAGATAGATAGATAGATAGATAGATAGATAGATAGATAGATAGATAGATAGATAGATAGATAGATAGATAGATAGATAGATAGATAGATAGATAGATAGATAGATAGATAGATAGATAGATGTGTTTATTATCATAATTTTAATCGCATTTGTATATATTTGTCCGACGACACTGCGAGGCCACTTGCCATTTAGGTCCGCCCGATTTCATCTTCTTTGATTTATAGCACCAACTTTAATACCTATAGTCGGCATGCCAGTCGCGATATAAGACCGGAAGATGAATTAATCCCTGAATGGTGCCCAGTCATTCCGGACTTGAATCAAAACCGATTTCTTCTCTGCACATGAGGGGTTCTCTTGGTCCCGAACATGTGGTCGTTGAATGTCTGGAGCAGAGGCGGATTTTCAGAGGAAGCAACAGTGGGCAGGACTTCTTTAATATTTTATCAGAATACATAACACAATCACACATCAGTTCAATGAGTTGAATGTCAGTGTACAACCAGCCACTGTATCCAATTTGTCCCGAAATCACTCAAGTAAAATTCAAGTCATTACTAATAGATGTTTCAATGTCTACGGAGAACATACCAACTAGAACAGTACATTGACAACTATCGATCTTTGTTGTATATGAGAATTATGGAGGCTATTTCAGAAATAAACTCTCGGTTCCTATGGTAACGTTAGGTTAGCCAATCAGATGACGCTCTCTCACTATTGTAATGTATAGCAATTTGATGACACAAGGAGAAAAAGAAAATAGTACCCTACTCTATTTCACTGTGCTGCATGTATATATTTTTAAAAATCTAACAAAACTATAAGATATTTTATTTAACGGTAAAACTATGTCCTCTTTCTCTACTTTACAATGCAAATAACTAAAAAATTATGATATAATTATAATTGTGTGAATTTATAGTAATGATTGAGGAACTATCTCATATAGCGACATAACGTAACTAGGCGTAACTTTTATATGCAAATTATCAGGTTAAAGTTCAACCACATGAAATGGGTATAGTGATTAGGGAGAGAGGAATCCAGATGATAAAATTGTTGTTTTATTTTTGAATATTTTTTTAAATAACAAAATGACGTTGAGAGAATTATCTTACAGCAAGAAAGACATCCTCCCAAATGCTCACCACTTCAAAGGTAAAAAAGTTAGAACAGAACATTTCATTCAATTTACAATGTACGTGGTACGTTCAACGCAAACTCATATCAAACGGACAAATGTCTATCTAGGAGTAGAGCGAAGTAATTGACATTAACAAGATAGAACATCTATTTTGTTGGTTATGGTTATGTTTGCTTGCACAAATAAAGGTCGCTGGTCATTAGAACGCTATTGTGACATGACAAACTGATCTAGGGCTATTGTTAGCCGTGCTTCAAGTAGAAACCATTTACAAAGAAATCACACCGAGAAGTGAATTTGCCATTGGCTGTATGATTATCACTACAGTGTATATATATATATATATATATATATATATATATATATATATATATATATATATATATATATGTAAATATGCAAGTAATGAATTGTATTTTTAAATTTATATTGTATATATGTATTATATAAATTTTACTGTCTTTTGTAATGTTTGCAGTGGCCCATATAGTTTTGTCTGTAGTGTTGTATCTATGGGCCAATGGATTTTCCTCAGTCTACTATATTCAGTGCAGCCTTGAAGTATGTGTTCAGGAGTCTGGGACGCCTGTCCACATGTACAAGTAGTTGAGGTTGCGATTTTGAATTTTGTATACATGTGACTGTGTTGTCGATTGTGTCCTGTTTTGAGGCGTATAATGATAACTTGTTCATATCTATTCATATTATAAACGGCATCCAGATTTGGGGCTTGTGGTCCTCTGATTGATTTGCATATATGTTTCTTATGATGGTATGTAGGTCGGAAGTCGTAGCTCTCTACGATTGCCGATTTGCGGTTAGTTCGAGTAGGTGTTTGTTGTTTCATAATCCCATGCATGAGTCTTACCTAGTAATTCTTCTGCATAGCGATTCTCTTGGTCTAACATCCTCAATATCTTCACAGAATGTGGGAAAGTTAGCGGGGCAGAGACAAACATACAGAAATCATTCAACATGATCAAATGCAGAGGTAGGTGGATGAGCAAAGAGGCCTTTCCCTTTGTTCTAACACTGGTCATCAGCATCATCATGTGACATACCGGTTGGCGTAGGCGATCATGCCCTTCCAAAATCTTCTTTCAACACTGCATCGTATCAGTTCTGTTGTTGACAGTGTTCCACTCCATGACACAAAGCTATCTAGCATTTTCTCTCTTTGTCGTCCACGATCTCTCTTTCCTTGTATTTTGGCAGTTGTAACCAAGTATTCCAACTTTCCTCCCGAAAAATGTTGAATGTTTCTTTCTGATGTTTCTTAGGAGCTCCTTTTTTGTGTTGGCCTCTTCCAGAATTTCTTCGTTGATACTTTTAGCTGTCCAAGGACCTTTCAACATTCTTTTGAGAAATCCCATCTATGTGGCATCTAATCATCTTTTCATTTCTTTGTTTACTGTCTATGACTCGCTTCCAAGGGTCAAAACTGGTTGTATCCACCGGTAAACTCTCTTTCTCACCTCTATTGACATATTTGTGTTGCATAAGACGTTTTTCATTTTCTGAAATGCTATTTTGGCTTGAGCTATTCTACTTTTTATTTCTGTGGTGCATCAACACTGATCATTAACATTACATTCTACCGGATAACTAGCAACAAAGCCATTTATGCAGGGCTATGCCTTCCGCCCTGTGTACTTTTTTTCGGCACGAGAGAACTAACAAATTTAAGAGAATAATCTTTGACTAAATAAAACGTAACACAATTATCATATTACACTGTAATGAACGTTTTTTTTTTACGTGGAGATTTGACTAATAAATAATTTCATGAAACCGAAAGTGGAACTATAATTTAAATTGTACACGGCAAACAAATGTTTGTTCTTCACTGTTCTATTTAATCCATGGAAATAGTTTCATTGCAGTCAGGAATTATCTATGTCCGCTCCAGCACTTGTCATGTATTACGAATGT
The DNA here is from genome assembly GCA_032433765.1 of Megaustenia siamemsis. Classification (NCBI taxonomy): domain Eukaryota; kingdom Metazoa; phylum Mollusca; class Gastropoda; order Stylommatophora; family Ariophantidae; genus Megaustenia; species Megaustenia siamemsis. Next base: position 14,231,120 of record JAVIAB010000073.1, on the reverse strand, counting down.
ATCGGTAAATTCAGTTGACAAGGCCGCTCCATGCATGCCATACACGACAGCACACGCGACGATTGCAAAACCACTGTAGTCGCCTCTTACGACATGAATGACAGGTACACAGTGCTTTAGTTTTTTTCTTCCCTTGTCATTGGGGGGGGGGGAGGAGGGGGCACCGGCAGCTACACGGACTGGTACTTTTCAGCGAATCATCTTAGGAGAAATGTGCTCTAGCATGTTGTTCTGGTGGCGAGGCGCTGTGTCCAGGAGTACGGGTTCGATCCTGCTTTGGTCTGTCTTTTGTTCTTTGTTTTTATTTTTCTGTTGTTGATTACTTGTGATTTATTTTTCTGTTGTTGATTACTTGTGATTTATTTTTCTGTTGTTGATTACTTGTGATTTTTTTTTCTATTGTTTAGTACCTGTTGTTATTTTTTTTTTCTTGTTGTTGATAACGACCACCGAAATGAAATGTGTCAGAAGAATGACAGGAAACAGCTTAAGGGACAGAGTAAGAAACACCGACCTGAGGAAGAAACTCGAAATTGAACCAGCCATCGAATACATAAAGAAACAACAAATAAATTGGTTCGGCCACATAACAAGACAAAAAGAACTAACAATGACTCAAAGCGCCATAAAAATCGTTACGAAAACGCCAAGATTAAAAGGAAGACCGAGAAAGAGATGGATAAAGGGAATACTAGAGTCACTAGGAGGGATAACATCAGAAGAGGCCAACAGAAGAGCAAAGAATCGCAGATTGTATCTCCCCTCGACGCCAACGGCAATAGAGGAAGGATAGAAGAAGAAGAAGAAGTTGATTACTTGTGCTTTTTTTCCCTGAGTGTTGTAAGCAAACCCCTTCTCTTGAAATGATCGGCGTATCTATCGCCTCGGAAGTTTGCCTCCAAAATGATACTATAAATAATGTATTATTAGTTGTCTCCTGATGCCTTTCAGTCACGTATGAAATGTCTGTTCTTCTGCGTACACTTCTAGATGGCAAAATTAATAAGTTCGAAGAAAGAAAGCATTAAACGGCTCACTTGACTGATTTTTACTGCTTTATATAAAACTTTTTTTTCTCTCTCTTTCCCTTTATTTCTGTGACACACGTTTGACGTTCACACAAGGGACACTGACAGTTCTGTCTGTAGTGATCAACTATCTCCACGCTGATTGATGCGTGTCCTGTGGTTTAAACTCTCATCTAGTAAACACACGAGCTATTAAAGTGTACCTGTAGGTCAATGACCCCCCTGGAGCGTGTTAGTGCTAATTTATTCTTACCTGCATCAAGCAAGATGCTAAACAGTAACGAGTGTACACGGGGATGAGTCTGATCGCCAGCAGTATAGTGTCAGACATAGGGAATCAAGATTGTCTCTCTCCATAAGAGTTGTGATGAGGGGAACGAAAGATGTGATTTCATTCTCCCTCTTTTCTCTCACTCTTCTCTCTCTCTCTCTCTCTCTCTCTCTCTCTCTCTCTCTCTCTCACTCTCTTTCTGTTGCTTGTTTTTTTCGATCATTTTTCTCTTTTCTTTTCTCTCACAATTTCTCTAATTCTCTGTCTGTTTCTTCTCTTACTTTCGCTGATTAAAAAAAAAAATCTCCCTCTGTCAATCTATCGCTTGTTACAAACGACAATTTACAAACAGTAGAAATGGACTCAAGATGCAACAAAACTTGTCAAATCATTGGACCGCTATCATCACTGTTGTCCAACAAGGAGCAAAACGGGTACTCTACAATACAATCTTCATCGTAGCTTTGTGCTACCAATGCCAGTCATGGACCCTAGGTGCAAGAATAATATGACATAAGAAAAATCACCTCTACTGAGATTAAATGTGTTAGACGAATGACAGGAAACAGCCTGAAAAATAAGAAATGAAGAACTGAGAAAACAGATAGGAATATTCCTCGCCATAAAATATGTAAAGAAACAACAGATAAAATGGTTTAGCCACGTGACACAAAGGCACAGAGATCAAAACACAATGAGCCTTCAATGAACATTGCGAGAACACCGTACCCCAGGGCTGACCACAAAAAAGATGGAGTGACGGAATATTGGAAATGTTGTTGCGTTCGCCAGCTTTCAACTCTGACGAAGTCACTAGAGACTAGGAACTGAGTTTTGCGTGTTAATCCATTTTTCCCTGGCAGCCGCGTGCACAGGGGTCCCTCGCCGCACAGGCAGATAACTCCCACTTCGGAGTTACTCATGTTTTTTCAGTCGATGAGTAACTGACGTTTCAAGCCAGGCCCCGCTGCTGAGACCAGGGGTGGTCGTCGCGGAGAGAAATCATAAATAAAAATCCCAACCGGTACAGTCGAAATTTGAACCCACAACTTCTTTGTCCCGAGTCCGGCGTCTTGCCTCGAGACTAACCAGTCCCCCATGGACTTGGAATATGAGGAAACTGCAACAAGGAACACTTTTCATGCTTAGCCTGCAAAGGTTCCTGACGCCTATCCACCATATAACAGAAGTTCATGTCCTCCTGAAAGTGATGATCGTCATATTTCTTTTAAAATGTAGAGCGCTTGATGATGTTGGCCATCGTTGTTGACTCCAATTATTTACGATGAGCCATTACGATGACGTAGCACACATAACAATGCAAGCACAGCAATGACCGTTATGACGCGCCCTTTAGATTCTTGATTACTCTAGTGAATGTAGCCTACGACTAACAGAACACGGTGCAAATTCCCTAAAGAGATAAAACTGCGGCTGACGAAGCAGTTCACATTAATGAGAACATATAAATAACTTGCGTCAAGTAAATCCATCAACGGTCATGAACAGCACCAATGTGACGTAAAGCGCAGAACAAGCCTAGACGATGGAAGGTCACATTCACAACACTTGATTTGTTGAAAATGAAATATTGCCGGCATACGACATTGTTTTATGCGCAGCAAAAAAAAAGCAGTAAAAATCACGCGCAGATGTAATAAGTAGATCATCATTTTGATTTTAACGCATAGGAGTGCAAATTAGAACCGAAATTAATCAGAAATCGAATGCACTTTCTGCAGCGATCGAGAGAACGTGGACTAGATCCGCCATCTTAGAAACAGAAGCCATATTAGAAATAGAAAGAGTGTACTGAAGCACATGTCTCTAGTGACAAAACGCTGTGCCGAGATGCATGAGTTCGATTCCTGGTTCGGGTTGACTACTGTTCATTGTGTTTTTTGTTCTTCATTTGTAGATCTTTCAGAGTAAAAGTAAAAAAAAGTAAAGTGCCCCGTCACGCCAAGTGGTCTATAGAGAATATGGTCTTAGTGACCATAATTTGTATAGACCTTCAGCACATGATTTTTGGGGTAATTTGGTCGGTATTACGTCCGTGCCGCTTTACTTTCCCAGAAAATTTCCGGTACCCATTTACGGCTGGTTGAACCCGGAAGCCGTCGGTTGGGATCGAACCCTACCTCTTGTCCTTTGTAGTCCAGTTCACTAACCACTGAGCTATCGCGTCTCCCTAGATCTTTCAGAGTGCTGTGGAAATATATGTAACTCTAGGTAATTTATGAGCCGCGATAGCTCAGTGGTTAGTGAACTGGACTACAAAGGACAAGGGTAGGGTTCGATCCCAACCAACGGCCTCCGGGTTCACCCAGCCTTTAATGGGTACCGGATTTTGTTTCTGGGAAAGTGAAGCGGCACGGGTGTAAAAACGACCACATTACCCCAAAAATCATGTGCCGAAGGTCTGTAAAATTTATGGTCACTAACACCACATTCCCTATACGCCACTTGGCGTGACGGGGGTACTTTACTTTTTTTTTTACTAGGTAATTTATAAGTACTCAAACAGTCTGATCTGTTGATTCCTAATACAACCCTACACTTTCTTCATCGTATCTTCATACTGTCTCTTCCTTCAACCTTCATTATACTTCTCATTCATTTCTTTGTGACTATATTTCTTATATATATATATATATATATATATATATATATATATATATATATATATATATATATATATCTGCGATCAGGACTCAAACAGAGTAGGACTCCAGACTCTCACACGAAGACAGCTGTCTGTTTAAGCCTGTTAGATCCACTCCGCTTGAATACCTGTTAACACACTGCACTGTGTTCTTCGCCAGTGGCCCAGTGCATCCGTCGCCTATCCCCATATACCAGTAAGTCACGTCCTCTTGAAAATGATGATCGTCGTAGCACTTGATGATGTTAGGCCATCGTTGATGACTCCAATTCCGAACATATAGACACACAGTCAGTCGTCAAATTATCCCCGTCGCACATCAACAGCAAACCGTAAGATTTGAGTACGGCAGTTTTAGGGAACCATTACGATGACGTAGCACACAACAATGTAGCCGAACACATAATCTCGCTCCCTTTAGATTTATGTCTGATTACTCTAGTGTAAGCAGTCCACGACGAACAAAACACGAAGCAACTTCCCCAAAGAGACAAAACTGCGGCTGACGAAGTAGTTTACATTAATGTGTAACATGGAAATAACTTGCATCAAAGAATTCCAACAACGGTCATGAACAGCACCAATGTGACGTAAAGCGCAGATCAAGTCTAGACGGTGGAAGGTCTTATTCACAACACATGATTTGTCAAAAACGGACTGTTGTCGGCCTACGACATCGCTTTATCGACACAGATGTATTGAGTATATCATCATTTTGACTTTAACGCTGAAAAGTGCAAAGGAGATCCGAAATTAATCAGACCCTGGGTGCACTTTCTGCAGCGATCGAGAGGACGTGGACTAGATCTGCCATGTTGGAGCTAATCTCTTTCTTTAATATAAAGAGGCAGATAAAGAGGCAGAGGCAGACCAAGACTAACACGGACAAGTAACATCAAAAGATGGACAAATCAACCTATGGCAATCTGCACAATCAAAGCAAGAGGCAGAGTGGAATGGCGCTCCATGGTAGTGAGCCTTCGATGCGGAGACGGCACTCAGTGATAATGATCATATTTCTTTTTTTTTTTTTGTCTGTTCATAAGTTGAACATTTGCGGAGGACTGTTACTAAAAATGTGTTATACATTCCTAAACTGCAATGGTGCAACCATCGCGAGGAGTCGGATTAGTAAGTATTTGGTAACATCATTTGATAGGTCCATTTCTTTCTATCAGCGCGTGAAAAGTGTCATTGAAACGTCAAAGAAAGGTGTCAGGGCGATCATGATCATGGCCAGGGCGAACCTCCAACAATCGTTACTATTCTCGCTCATGCAGGCTGTTGTGCTGGTAGTACTGGATTATGGTTTGTGTGTGCTCACTCTCTCATGTAGGCTGTGGTGCTCTCAGTACTGGATTATTGTTTGTGTGTGCTCACTCTCTCATGTAGGCTGTGGTGCTCTCAGTACTGGATTATTGTTTGTGTGTCGTCAATCTCTCATGTAGGCTGTGCTGCTCTCAGTACTGGATTATGGTTTGTGTGTCGTCAATCTCTCATGTAGGCTGTGCTGCTCTCAGTACTGGATTATTGTTTGTGTGTCGTCAATCTCTCATGTAGGCTGTGCTGCTCTCAGTACTGGATTATGGTTTGTGTGTCGTCAATCTCTCATGTAGGCTGTGCTGCTCTCAGTACTGGATTATGGTTTGTGTGTCGTCAATCTCTCATGTAGGCTGTGCTGCTCTCAGTACTGGATTATGGTTTGTGTGTCGTCAATCTCTCATGTAGGCTGTGCTGCTCTCAGTACTGGATTATTGTTTGTGTGTCCTCACTCTCTCATGTAGGCTGTTATGCTCTCAGTACTGGATTATGGTTTGTGTGTCGTCACTCTCTCATGTAGGCTGTTATGCTCTCAGTACTGGATTATGGTTTGTGTGTCGTCACTCTCTCATGTAGGCTGTGCTGCTCTCAGTACTGGATTATGGTTTGTGTATGCTCACTCTCTCATGTAGGCTGTGATGCTCTCAGTACTGGATTATGGTTTGTGTATGCTCACTCTCTCATGTAGGCTGTGGTGATCTCGTACTGGATTATGGTTTGTGTATGCTCACTCTCTCATGTAGGCTGTGGTGATCTCGTACTGGATTATGGTTTGTGTATGCTCACTCTCTCATGTAGGCTGTGGTGCTCTCAGTACTGGATTATGGTTTGTGTATGCTCACTCTCTCATGTAGGCTGTGGTGCTCTCAGTACTGGATTATGGTTTGTGTATGCTCACTCTCTCATGTAGGCTGTGGTGCTCTCAGTACTGGATTAAGGTTTGGGCATGTCCACTTTCTCATGAACTCCGATAGCGAGGTTGGAGAGGGTTTAGAATGACGACCTACGGGCGGTTCTCGGAAACAGCAGAGATACACATATCCATTCAATGAGGGTACTTACTTGACTCTTGAGCATTAGAGTGCCACATAGATCTGTTTATGTCCGAGGTTATTTGAGCGTGGTAAGGTACATAAACCATCCCTTGCATTCAGAATTAGGTGCGACCAAGGGCAGGCGCCTCAGGCGTGAAAAATCCGGAATGGCCGAGGCAGAGGAGTCCATAAAGAGAGTCTGTGATCTAATTGACATTAGAGCTGGCAAAGATTGGATAGAAGTAACAACAGAGAGAAAGGGGCTAATCAAAGTAATCATTCAGCTCGGCAAGGAGTGTCGTAATTGGGCTTATGGAGCTACCGAGGTCGTTGGAATCCAACGAAAAAGTGTCCTTAACTCAGGATCCGATCATCTACACGGATGGTTCTGTATTCTACGGACGCGCAGAGATTGTTGTTTTGTGGCATAACAACATGACAGAGAAGTTCTTAGTGAATCTGTGACAAGTCTAGCATTACAATTATTTGTTTATTATGAAGATAGAAGCAGGAACGGCGGCGGTAACATGGTTGGTTTTAGAGAATGTGGATCACGCAGTTTTTGTAACTGACTCGTAACGTTTGATACAGAAGATTGACAGTCAGTGTCTGCGGTGGGAGTGGATGCAGTTCTTGGATGACTCCAAAGTTAACGCGTTTACATGGGCGTACCGTCCAGGACACACTGGTGTACATGGTAATGAAATAGTCGATAAGCAGCTATAGCTATGTGTTCGGCCTTACACTCGACAAAGAGGACATCGCCAGATTTGTTTTTCCTTCTTTGGGAGAAGAGAAGTGGAATGGGTAGGACAATTATATATATATATTTTAAGAGAAGTCTAAAGGTAGAATAGGAATCTGGTCGATCCGGAGTGTTTAGTGGGAAAAGCAGATGTATCTATATTCAACACCTTACAGGAACAATCAGTCTGTATACGCTTCGAGAAATGCTGGGACGGTCGGTGGAGCGGATATGGGGATGCCCCGACTGCAGTGAAACTGTTTCCATGATTTGAAATGAATGGAATCGTGTTATCAAGTACTCTTTTGTTTCCTGAAGTTACATATTTGTTTTATAATGTCAGAACCAACTATCCAATCAACAGAGTTCTTACTTTGCAACATCTGTTACCCAACTTTCTGGATTTTCTTATTGAATTATATAGCGTTTATTAAGTACTTGTAGCCTGCTGCTTGTGGTTACTTGTTTACCAAGCAATTTCCGCCTCTCTTTTCTTCTTTTCCTGTAAACATGAACATGGATGACTTACCACCATGTTGCTGTAGCTATATATAGTATTACATTTGTTCACATACATTTATTAATGAACTACAGTTACATATATTAACCACAACTGCCAGACAACGCATTGACTAAAGCCAATCTGACACTTATGGATGACTGTTTGTGTCAGAATCAGTGAACCAGAGGGGTGTTCCCCAACCTAGTTCACCGTCCTGTGCTGAGTCTCAACACAAGCTAAATGTCTAGCTAGGCGAGTAGGAGCAGAACAGGACAGAGAAATTGCCGTTTACTGCGAAATATATCAGATTTCAGCTCGGCATTTGTACCGGTATTTGTAACTGGTATCTTTTCTCTTTGCTTCCCTATATCTCTTCGTCTCTTAATTTTCCCAGTTGTTACAATATTCTCCAGCTGTTCTCTTCTAATTACATGGCCACAAAATGATGATTGTTTCTTCCTAATATTGGAAATTAGAACTCTTTTTACTTTGGCCTCTTTCAGAACGTTTTCATTACTCTTTTTGTAATGAAAAATATACTAACATCAAAACAAAAAACGCCAGGGCTGGAACTAAGAATAGCAAAATGTTATATCTTCTCAACATTCCTGTATGATGTAGAAACATGAACACTATACAAGAAACCAGAACAGAAAAAAATTGAACCCTTTGAATTGTGGACTTGTAGAAGAATAAGTAGAAATGGATGGAAAGAAAATAAAACAAATGTTTAAGTCTTAAAACAAAAAAAGAAAAGTGAAATATTAAATACAATTCAAACAAGACAAATGAGATTTTTGGAGCATGTTAAAAGACACAGCAGCTTACTAAAAGTAATCTTGGTAAGGAAAATACAAGTTAAAATACGCAGAGGCAGACCATGATTAACATGGATTAGTAACATTAAAAGATGGACAAATCAGCCTATGATAACCTGCACCATTAAAGCAAGAGATAGAGCAGAATGGCACTCCATGGTAGCCAACCTTTGTTGCGGAGATGGCACTCGATGATAATGATGACTGGCAACAAACAGCGGCCATAAGAACTGGAAATCAATGGAGAATGTTTCAACAAAAAAAAAAAAACAAAGTGTTAGGCAAAGTTGTGTGCTCGTCACCAGATTTATTTAATATGTATAGTAAGATTATTTTAAGATCCACAAGAGGCATGTGAAGGAAAGTAAAAACAAAGGACTCAGTCTCAATAGCAAAACGACAGTATTAATCGTAGCAACAAAGAAAAACATCACGGCAATGCACAATAAAGACAAGTGGAAAGATATTATAATAATTGTGATAGAAAACACAGCAGCCTACTAAAAGTAATCTTGGAATGGAAAATACAAGGTAAAAGAGGGAGAGGCAGACCAAGACTAACATTGACGAGTAACATCAAAGGATAGACAAGTCAGCCTATGACATCCTCCACCATCAAAGCAAGAGACAGAGCAAAATGGCGCTCCATGGTAGCCAACCTTCGATGCGGTGACGGCACTCAATGATGATGATGGAAAAATATTAAAACGCGTAAATGAATTTAAATATCTGGGAACAATGTTAGCCTCAGAATGTAGATGTACAACAGAGGTGAGATACAGAACAACGCTGGCAAAAGCAGCTTTAAAAAAAAAAAGAAAGATATTGTTCAATCCATTTTTGGTAATAGAAACAAGAAAAAGTGTTTTAAATGTTATGTAGAGTTAGTCTCTTAACATATGGATGTTAATCCTGGACAACTGGACAACAGATAAGAAAATCACTTCAGGCTGTAGAAACGTGATTTTACAGAAGATTGTTGAAAATACGATGGACAGCTAAGAAGAGGAACGAAAACGTTCTGGAAGATACCACAGCAAAAAAAAAAGAGAGCTAATTTCCAATATTAGGAAGAAACTATCACCATTTTTTGACATGTAATGAGAAGAGAACAACTGGAATATATTATGACAACTAGGAAAATTGAGGGACGAAGAGATAGAGGGAAGCAAAGAGAAAAGATACCAGACAGCTTAAGAGAATGGCTTGGCAGTAGGTCAACAGAAATGATAAATAACTATCGAGATCGAAATTTGTGGAGAAACATATCACCTACGTTAGCAGGCACGGTGCTTGATGATGATGATTTGATATTTTGTTGAAAGCTGTAAAGTCTCACATTGTGATTCACGAGTCAACTAATTTTCATCATGTTCAACCGAAAATTCTTCTTATACTCTTTTTTTTCTTTTAATGACATTTTAAAATATTCTATTTATTATCATCATCAGTGTAATGCCAGTTAAAATAGGCAATAAACTCTCTCTCCACAATTCACGGATCTTCATGTCATAATTTTATTCGGTGATCTTTTATTATGCCATTTGTATAAACTGTTCAATATTGTTTTCTCTGGGTTTTCCTCTTATTTTCGTTCATTCTGCCTGTTCTTATGTTGTTGCTTTTGACGTAATGTCACGAGTTGATGCGGGCAGAGTGCCCTTTCACTCATGCATGTGGCGGGTAGTAACGGCATTCTTGACATTCCCGGCTCTTATTTTACAAGATGGAGTTCGCCAATCCCAGGAAACCCTGCGAAAATACTAGTCAAGCCCAGATGTACTGCAATATTGGATCCTTTATTTCAGTGACAGCCACAAGAACAGGGAACACAGCGATCCTAGATTCTGTTAGCCAGTCTGTTTTGACGCAGGCTGCTACCAGTGGGGACCACGATGAGGCAGAACTGCTTGGTCTTGGTCAGCTGTTGTGGCGTCGACCCTGCTATTGCGATCGCAGGTCGCAGGCGCTTGTGCTCAATGTTGTTATAATACTCTCAATCCCCTCTTTTCGCACGACATGCCTGATAAATGTAGATTGTCTCTTCCGTGTGATTTTGATATTTCTGGTTTCTTCGGCCTGTTTAAAAAAAACATTCTTCTTTTCTAATTGTTGCTTGCTTGCTAGCGTTCGCCCGATGACTAAAGGAATACATTATCTCTTCATCCGCCCTTAAGAGGACGTTAAGTGTGCATGTCTGCGTGGTGTTGTGGTTTGTAGTAAAACTGTAATTGCGCCCAATACACGCGACGCGTCATACACGCGTCATCATGTCACTTTTGCTATCTATGGAATTCGTAGCATTATTTTAAACAATTTTATGTTAAAAATTATTTATAATATTTTATTTTATTCCTGGTTCAACGGACACACATAGGGCAGGTCTACAAATATCGATGCCCACCTCTGTGCTAGAACTGTCAATCAACAGTTCAAAGCGTTAAGTAGGTTACCGGGTCGAATTTTCTTTTGAGATCTCGGTAACTTTTATTGGGCTGTTATTTATAGCCTTATATCTACAGCATTCCTTAACATCGGTTGTATTTCGTTATGAATTCTCAGTTCTTGCCTACGTCTTTCTTACATTTCATTTTCAACACATGTTTCTCTTATCTTCTGTCCTTTGCCTTCTTGCGTCTTGAAAAAAAATGGAATAGAGAATATTTTCTGTCGTTTTTTTTCCTTTTAACGTGCGCACATTTACCGACAGTAAGACTATTTTCTGTTCTATTATAAACGTTACACATTTACTGCCAGTAAGACTACTTTCTATTCTGTTACAAAGATTGCACAATTACCGCCATTACGACTACTTTCTATTCTGTTACAAACGTTACACATTTACCGCCAGTACGACTACTTTCTATTCTGTTACAAACGTTACACATTAAGAACGTTTTGTCCTAAAGCGAACAACACTTTGTCCTCACACGACCAACGTTTTTTCCTGACAAGACCAACACTTTGTCCTAACACGACCAACGTTTTGTCCTAACACGACCAACGCTATTTCCTAACACGACCAAAATTTTGTCCTAACACGAACAACATATTGTCCTAACACGACCAACACTTTGTCCTAACAAGACCAACATATTGTCAAAACACACCAACACATTGACCTATCACGACCAACACTTTGTCCTAACGCGACCAACACTTTGTCCTAACACGACCAACACTTTGTCCTAACACGACACACACTTTGTCCTAACACGTCCAACACTTTGTCCAAACACGACCTACGTTTTATCCTAACACGACCAACACTTTGTACTACACGACCAACGTTTTGTCCTAAATCGACCAACACTTTGTCCTGACACGACCAACACTACCCCTAACAAGACCAAAGTTTTGTCCTAACACGTCCAACACATTCCCCTAACACGACAAACACGAAAAACACTTTGTCCAAACACGACCAACACATTATCCCAATCGAACCAACACATTATCCTAACACGACCAACACTTTGTCCTACACGACCAACGTTTTGTCCTAAAGCGACCAACAATTTGTCCTTACACGACCAACGTTTTGTTCTAACAAGACAAACATTTTTGTCCTAACACCACCAACGTTATTGTCAACACGACCAACACTTTGTGCTAACATGACCAACACTGCGTCCTAACACGACCGACGTTTTGTCCTAACACGACCAACATATTATCCTAACACGACCAACATATTGTTTTAACACGACCAACACATTGACCTAACACGACCAACAATTAGTCCTAACACGACCAACATATTGTCCTAACACGACCAAAATTTTGTCCTAAATGGACCAACACTTTGTGCTGACACGACCAACACATTGACCTAACACGAAAAACACATTGTCCTAACGCGACGAACACTTTTTCCTGACACGACGAACGTCTTGTCCTAACACGACCAACGCATTTAGCTAACACGACCAACACTGTGTTCTAACACGACCAACGCTTTGTCCTACACGACCAACACTTTATCCTATCGTGTCCAACACCTTGTCCTAACACGACCAACACTTTGTCCTAACACGACCAACGTTTCGTTATAAAACAAGCAACACATTGCGCTAGACGACCAAATTCTTTGTCCTAATACGATCAACACATTTTCCCAAAAGTACCAATATATTGTCCTAACATGACCGACTCTTTGCCCTAACACGACCAACATATTGTAATAACACGACCAACATATTGTCTTAACACGACCAATACATAGACCTAACACGACCATCACTTTGTCCTAAGACGACCAAAACCTTGTCCTAATACGACCACCACTTTGTCCTAACACGACCAACATATTGTCCTAACACGACTAACACTTTGTCCTAACACGACCAACACATTGTCCTAACACGACCAACACATTGTCGTAACACGATCAAAGCTTTGTCCTAACGTGACCAACACTGTGTCCTAACGCGACCAACATATTGTCCTAAAATGACCTACACTTTGTCCTAATACGACCAACATATTGTCCTAATACGACCAACATATTGTCCAAAGACGATCAACACTTTGTCCAGACGCGACCAACATTTTGTCCTAACACGACCAACACATTGTCCTAACACGACCAACATATTGTCCTAACACGACCAACATATTGTTCTAGCACGACCAACACATTGACCTAACACGACCAACACTTAGTCCTAACACGACCAAAATTTGTCCTAACACGACGGACACTTTGTCCTGACGCGACCAACGTTTAGTCCTAATACGACCAACACATTGTCCTAACACTACCAATATATTGTCCTAACACGACCGATACATTGACCTAACACGACCAACACTTTGTCCTAACACGACCAACGTTTTGTTCTTACATGATCAACACATTGTCCTAACACAACCAACACGTTGTCCTAACACCAGCAACATATTGTGCTAACACGACCAATATATTGTCCTAACACGACCAACACTTTGTCCTAATAAGACCAACATTTTGTCCTAACATGACCAACATATTGTCCTAACATGACCAACATATTGTCCTAACACACCAACACATTGACCTATCACGACCAACACTTTGTCATATCACGACAAATCTTTTGTCCTAACACGACCTACACATTGTCCTAACACAACAAACGTTTTATCCTAACACGACCAACACTTTGTACTACACGACCAACGGTTTGTTCTAAATCGACCAACAGTTTGTCCTGACACGACCAACACTTTCCCCTAACACTTCAAAGTTTTGTCCTAATACGATCAACACATTGCCCTAACACGAAAAACAAGACCAACACTTTGTCCAAACACGACCAACACATTCTCCCAATCCAACCAAAACATTGTCCTAACACGACCAACACTTTGTCCTACACGACCAACGTTTTTTCCTAAAGCGACCAACACTTTGTCCTGACACGACCAACATTCTGTCCTAACAAGACCAACACATTGTCCTAACACGACCAACATATTATCCAAACACGATCAACACTTTGTCCTGACACGACCAACGTTTTATCCTAACACGACCAACACTTTGTACTATACGACCAACGTTTTGTCCTAAATCGACCAACACTTTGTCCTGACACGACCAACACTACCCCTAATAACACCAAAGTTTTGTCCCAACACGCCCAACACATTCCCCTAACACGACAAACACGAAAAACACTTTGTCCAAAAACCACCAACACATTATCCCAATCGAACCAACACATTGTCCTAACACGACCAACACTTTGTCCTACACGACCAACGTTTTGTCCTAAAGCGACCAACAATTTGTCCTTACACGACCAACGTTTTCTCCTAACAAGACAAACATTTTTGTCCTAACACGACCAACGTTTTGTCCTAACACGACCAACATATTGTCCTAACACGACCAACATATTGTTTTAACACGACCAACACATTGACCTAACACGACCAACACATTGACCTAACACGACCAACACTTAGTCCTAACACGACCAACATATTGTCCTAACACGACCGACACTGTGTCCTGACGTGACCAACGTTTTGTCCTAACACGACCAACGCTTTGTCCTACACGACCAACATTTTGTCCTAAATGGACCAACACTTTGTGCTGACACGACCAACACTTTGTCCTAACACGACCAACACATTGACCTAACACGACAAACACATTGTCCTAACACGACGAACACTTTTTCCTGACACGAAGAACGTCTTGTCCTAACACGACCAACGCTTTTAGCTAACACGACCAACACTGTGTTCTAACACGACCAACGCTTTGTCCTACACGACCAACACTTTATCCTATTGTGTCCAACACCTTGTCCTAACACGACCAACACATTGACCTAACACGACAAACACATTGTCCTAACACGACGAACACTTTTTCCTGACACGAAGAACGTCTTGTCCTAACACGACCAACGCTTTTAGCTAACACGACCAACACTGTGTTCTAACACGACCAACGCTTTGTCCTACACGACCAACACTTTATCCTATTGTGTCCAACACCTTGTCCTAACACGACCAACACTTTGTCCTAACATCACCAACGTTTCGCCCTAAAACGAGCAACACATTGCGCTAAGACGACCAAAACTTTGTCCTAATACAACCAACACATTTTCCCAACACGACCAATATATTGTCCTAACATGACCGACTCTTTGTCCTAACACGACCAACATATTGTCCTAACACGACCAACACATTGTCTTAACACGACCAACACATTGTCCTAACACGACCAAAGCTTTTTCCTAACGTGACCAACACTGTGTCCTAACGCGACCAACATATTGTCCTAAAATGACCTACACTTTGTCCTAATACGACCAACATATTTCCCTAATACGACCAACATATTGTCCAAAGACGATCAACACTTTGTCCAGACGCGACCAACATTGTGTCCTAACACGACCAACACATTGTCCTAACACGACCAACATATTGTCCTAACTCGACCAACATATTGTTTTAGCACGACCAACACATTGACCTAACACGACCAACACTTAGTCCTAACACGACCAAAATTTGTCCTAACACGACGGACACTTTGTCCTGACGCGACCAACGTTTAGTCCTAACACGACCAACACATTGTCCTAACACTACCAATATATTGTCCTAACACGACCGATACATTGACCTAACACGACCAACACTTTGTCCTAACACGACCAACGTTTTGTTCTTACATGATCAACACATTGTCCTAACACAACCAAAACTTTGCCCTAACACGACCAACACTTTGTCCTAACACGACCAACACTTTGTCCTAACAAGACCAATATTTTGTCCGAACATGACCAACATATTGTCCTAACATGACCAACATATTGTCATAACACACCAACACATTGACCTATCACGACCAACACTTTGTCCTATCACGACCAATATTTTGTCCTAACACATCCAACACTTTGTCCTAACACGAAACACACTTTGTCCTAACACGACCTACACATAGTCCTAATACAACCAACGTTTTATCCTAACACGACCAACACTTTGTACTACACGACCAACGGTTTGTCCTAAATCGACCAACACTTTGTCCTGACACGACCAACATTTTCCCCTAACACTACCAAAGTTTTGTCCTAATACGACCAACACATTGCCCTAACACGAAAAACACGACCAACATTCTGTCCTAACAAGACCAACACTTTGTCCTAACACAACCAACGTTATTGCCAACACGACCAACGCTTTGTGCTAACATGACCAACACTGTGTCATAACACGACCAACGTTTTGTCCTAACACGACCAACACATTGTCCTAACACGACCAACATATTATCCAAACACGATCAACACTTTGTCCTGACGCGACCAACGTTTTGTCCTAACAATACCAACACTTAGTCCTAACACGACCAAAATTTTGTCCTAACACGACCAACACTTTGTCTTAACACGACCAACACTTTGTCCTAACACGACCAACACTTTGTCCTAACAAGACTAACACTTTGTTCTTACACGACCAACAAATTGCCCTTTACAATAATTCACTTCCCTTGTTGTGTACGTTTTTTAGCATATTTCATGTCATTCACAGCTGTCAGATTTCATGTCATTCACAACTGTCTTATTTCATGTCATTCACAGCTGTCAGATTTCATATCATTCAGAGCTTTCAGATTTCATGTCATTCACAACTGTCAGATTTCATGTCATTCACAGATGTCAGATTTCATGTCATTCACAGATGTCAGATTTCATGTCATTCACAGATTTCAGATTTCATGTCATTCACAGCTATCAAATTTCATCTCAAACTGGCATTTTCCTCAAATTTGAAAGTTTTACATCGTTCATGGATTAGCCAGGTGCATCCCATTTTAATATTTATCTCAATGTCCCTATTGTCACCCCAATATCCCTTCTACCATCTCAATGTCCCTTTTGCCGTCCCCTTATCCCGTTGTTACCATCCCAATATTCCTATTGCTATCCCAATGTCCCTTTTACCACCTCAATGCCCCGTTTGCCAATTCAATTCCATTTTACCATACCAATATTCATTTTGCATCCCAATGCCTCTTTTGCCATCTCAATGTCCCTATTGCCATCCCAATGCCCCTTTTACCACCGCAAAGCCCCTTTTGCCATCTCAATATCCATTTTAACATACCAATATCCCTTTTGCTATCCCATTGTTCTCTTTGCCATCCCAATGTCACATTTATGTCTCAAAGAAATAAGGTCGGCTTGTTTAATCTTTTAAAATTACTTGCTTAATAAACAAAACAAAACTACATTTGTTGATATTCAAGGAAATGCTTGCTTGCGTTCACCCGATGAGTAAAGGAGTATACCTCTTCATCATCCGCCCTTAAAAGGACGTTAAGTGCACGTGTCTGCAATGTGTTGTGGTTTGCAGTATAACTGTGATATTTGCGCCTTTCGGCCCAACACATCCGATTTCAGTATGACATTTTTGAGTACGAGGTTGTCTTCCCTCTTCGATCCCTACTCGCCTGGCCAGACTAGACAGGCTAGTCTGTTACTAAAGGCACCACGGAGAGGTGGAGCAAGTTGGTTCTGATTCTCCGATCCTGGCGCAAGTCATCAGCTGTGGGTTACTGACAACTTCCAGCTCCGCTGCTGTGGGGTGCGCCTTTGCCTCCATATTCAGGGAAATAATGATCTGTTACGTTGTGAGGATTGTGGTGTAGTTGGTAACGTGTCTGTATGAAAGCGAAATGCTTGCTGGGAAACGATACGTCAGAATATAACACGCTGATATCCCGGAAATGTTGTATGGTACACAATTACGTCAGAACATACTCTTACATTTTCTTCCTAATTATGATCGGCACACATAAAACGTGTGTACTTATCGTATCACATTTTAGAGATAAGTGACAACATTTTTGCATCTTTTTATAGACCGAAACATCCGATATCTTCACAGCATTATCTGGAGAAACACAGTCCTTCTCACTTCACTCCCTTCTAGCTTGGAAGTAATAATGCATGATTCTTTATCTCGTAAACGTGATTTATGACCATGGTCAGCTTTATTTCGCTTACAATGATTTTATCCGTTGTACCACTGGATCCCATCACAAGATATCAAACCATTCTTTCAGACTGAATGACTAACACTCATATCAATAAGAGAGAGAAAATAACAGATAACCCGAGGATTTCTTCTCTTATTTTACTGCCACGTGTTTGTTATTATTCCAGACAGTCTTTACTATCGTTCACCTGTTTTCGTTGTTTCGTCTGACTCAAACCTGACAGACATCACCGCTAGGAAAAGGTCTCAACTGTTCCGACCCCTAGTCCCTGTGATCAAACACAAACAACAAGATGCTTTCTATTCTGCGTTCCGCAGTCTGAAATGTTAAACATTCCAATGTTTGACCAAATATTTTTCTTTCGGTCTGAATTGCCAATTCAAATTTGGCCGCATCGCGAAAGATATTACGATCTGAGTTTTTAGAGCAACTTCACGTTCACGTTTTCTTTTCTTCATTTAGTGATTCTGTATGGGACGGCTTTCCCGGCCTTTGGTTTGCATTGGCCGCTATTTTGTAGCCAGAGTTGTTACTAATAGAGAAACACAGTTTTTACAAGACTATTGAGTCTCCCACCAAAGTTTATGTCAAGTAATAATTGAATTATCCCAGTTTGTAATAAGTTCTCTTAGTTGGATTGTTCGGCTTTTTATCAAATTTTGTTATTTGGAATGACCGGTTTTTATATCAAACTTCCCTACTTAAATTAAATGTCCGATTTTGTATCAAGTGTTTTTGTTTGATTATCAAGTTCTCATAGCTGGATTGTTCTAGTTTCAATCAACTTTCTCTTAATTGGCCTCTCCCGATTTGAATCAATTTCTATTAGTTGGAATGTCCAGGCTTATATCAAGCTCTCTAAAAATGAATTGTCCGTGTTTGTATCAAGTTCCTCTTCTCAACAATTTGAATTGCCCGCCCAGTCTCGCACATTTCTACTGCTTAGATTTCCACTATAAATTTCCAGCTTTATCTAAACCCTTAAATGCTCATCTTCTGTTTAGAATTTAACATAAATAGAATTAATCTAAAACTCAAGTAGTCCATTTCCTCTCGTATTAACCAGATTTAACGTCAGTAACGCTAGCTATGAAGTCTCCTTCCTGCAATCATTTGTTTCCCGTTATAATGCCTGCATGTTTTCTATAGCTAATGAACATCAGTTTAAATAAACATAGAACTCGAATGTTGAGATTATATACATATTAGGCGTTCTGGTACCAATTAAATAGTCATTGTTCTGATGAATAAAAGGTCTGCAAAAGTTGTGTGCATAATCTGTGGAAGTAGTGGTGATGTTTGTGATTCAGTGAAAGGCGTTAGGGGAGGGATGGGCGACCGGTTTGGACATGTTTAAATGTTTCGATCTAATTAGGAATTCTTGCAACTCTCAAGGGAAACGTGGTGAAATGGCATTATCAGTAGAAACAGATCCGTATGTTAGGTTGTGATGTTATATGTCGCTGTGTGATGTTCGGTTATGTTATATGTCGCTGTGTGATGTTCGGTTATGTTATATGTCGCTGTGTGATGTTCAGTTATGTTATATATCGCTGTGTGATGTTCATTTATGTTATATGTCGCTGTGTGCTGTTCGGTTATGTTATATGTCGCTGCGTGATGTTCAGTTATATGTCGTTGTGAGGTTTTGTTGACTTACGTCGTATGTTGCCACGTGATGTTGAGTTATGTTATATGCCGCGCCGTTGAGTGTTGCTGTTGAGTTGCTATGTAATATGTCTCTGTGTGAGGCTGTTGAGTTGCTATGTAATACATCAATGTGTGGTGCTGTTGAGTTGCTATGTAATATGTTTCTGTGTGAGGCTGTCGAGATGCAATATATATAATATCTATAATATCTATGTATGTTTCTATTAAGTCCTTATGTCATATGTTGCTGTGTGATGATCTTAAGTTGCTATGTAATATATCGCTGTTTAATGCTGTCGAGTTGCTATGTGATATCTCGATGTTGCTGAGTTTCTATGTAATATATCTCTCTGCGATGTTATTGATATGCTATGTACTATATCTCTGTGTAATGTTGTTGAGTTGTTATGTAATATACCTCTGAGTGATGCTATTGAGTTATGTAATGTGCCGTTGTGTGATATTGTTGAGTTGCTATGTAATATATCTGTGTAATGTTGTTGCGTTGGTATGTAATATATCTCTGTGTGATGTTGTTTATGTGCTATGTAATATATCTCTGTGTGATACTGTTTATGTGCTATGTAATATATCTCTGTGTGATGCTGTTGAGTTGCTATTTCACATATCTCTGTGTAATACTGTTTATTTGTTATGCAATATATTTTGCGTGATGCTATTTTTTTTGCTATGTAATATACCTGTTTGATGCTGTTGAGTTGCTATGTAATATATCTCTGTGTGCTGCTGTTGAGTTGCTATGTAATATATCTCTGTGTGCTGCTGTTGAGTTGCTATGTAATACATCTCTGTGTGCTGCTGTTGAGTTGCTATGTAATACATCTCTGTGTGCTGCTGTTGAGTTGCTATGTAAAATATCTCTGTGTGCTGCTCTTGAGTTGCTATGTAATACATCTCTGTGTGCTGCTGTTGAGTTGCTATGTAATACATCTCTGTGTGCTGCTGTTGAGTTGCTATGTAAAATATCTCTGTGTGCTGCTGTTGAGTTGCTATGTAAAATATCTCTGTGTGCTGCTCTTGAGTTGCTATGTAATACATCTCTGTGTGCTGCTGTTGAGTTGCTATGTAATACATCTCTGTGTGCTGCTGTTGAGTTGCTATGTAATACATCTCTGTGTGCTGCTGTTGAGTTGCTATGTAATACATCTCTGTGTGCTGCTGTTGAGTTGCTATGTAATACATCTCTGTGTGCTGCTGTTGAGTTGCTATGTAATACATCTCTGTGTGCTGCTGTTGAGTTGCTATGTAATACATCTCTGTGTGTTACTGAATTAGTCCCAGACCCTAACTTATCCTTCCACAACACACCTCCGTACCAAAGGCTAACCTATTACAACTTTCTAGAATATATTTTCTGTAAAAGTAAAAAAAAAAAACATATTTGGACTGTTCCCTAGACACGATACTGTCTCGATGCTCTCGCCTGCAGGGTCCAATTTTTATTGACTTTCAAAGGCTGTTGGCTTGACTTACTGGATAGACAGTTGACAGCGCATACAGGGGTTAATTAGTTGGCAATTGATTGACGTGAGAGAAGGGTGGTCGATTTAGCACATATGTGGTAAATATGTGATATAATTACAAGTAAATAGTGTGTTAATTTAGTGGATGGAGGGAGAATATAATATGGATGAAGAGTTGATTTAGTGGATGGATGGATAGATGGAGAATATATTATGCACAGAGAGTTGATTTAGTGGATGGATGTAGAATATATTATGCACAGAGAGTTGATTTAGTGGATGGATGTAGAATATATTATGCACAGAGAGTTGATTTAGTGGATGGATGTAGAATATATTATGCACAGAGAGTTGATTTAGTGGATGGATGTAGAATATATTATGCACAGAGAGTTGATTTAGTGGATGGATGTAGAATATATTATGCACAGAGAGTTGATTTAGTGGATGGATGTAGAATATATTATGCACAGAGAGTTGATTTAGTGGATGGATGTAGAATATATTATGCACAGAGAGTTGATTTAGTGGATGGATGTAGAATATATTATGCACAGAGAGTTGATTTAGTGGATGGATGTAGAATATATTATGCACAGAGAGTTGATTTAGTGGATGGATGTAGAATATATTATGCACAGAGAGTTGATTTAGTGGATGGATGTAGAATATATTATGCACAGAGAGTTGATTTAGTGGATGGATGTAGAATATATTATGCACAGAGAGTTGATTTAGTGGATGGATGTAGAATATATTATGCACAGAGAGTTGATTTAGTGGATGGATGTAGAATATATTATGCACAGAGAGTTGATTTAGTGGATAGCACGTGAATTTACTGGAAAGAAAAATGTCCTCTTGGATCGATGTTTTATTAAGTGGAAATGGGGCTGATTAAGGGGATACATAATTGGTGGACATATAGCCGATTTAGTGGATAGTTAATTTGTTCCACGGAAAAAAAGAGAATATTTAGTACATTGTCAAGTTAATTAGTGGATAAAGAGCTGCTGAACGGTAGAAGTAATTTCAGCACGTTGATGTAACATTTGAAACTTTAGCGATGTCGAAGTGCCCTTAACATCAGTGCAGTTATCAAATTTATATCAACTATTTTTTGTCTTCAAATCTGATGATTCTACTATTGATGTTAATAAAGTAAAAGAAAAGAAAATCAAGTAACGGTTCCCTCCCTTGCCTTGTATGTTATTGACCAGGATATTGTTATATTCCAGGACCGAGGGATATGTTTTGGATTATGTGAGCAGTATAACGCTAGGCCGCCTTTACGTCCATAATAATCTCTGATCCCCATTTTTGAAGCTGGGTAAACCCCAGAGCCTAGTCCGTAAAGAACCTCGATTTCTGAGAACTGAACTCGGACATTTCTGATCAGGAAGCGAGCGCACTAACCACTCAGCCAACGAGGCTCCGTTGTTTCAAGTGCATCGTTGTAATTTTGTTGTTCTTTCAAGGATGTTCTAAAATGGTTTCAAAGAGCTTGTCTGAGCACGTGTAGGCGACAGTGATTAGTAAAGCATCACGTGAACGCTGTTTTATCAAACTAGTTCCTTCAAATGCATTGAATCTGCTCTCTCTCTCTCTCTCTCTCTCTCCATCTCATTCTCTATCTCGCATTCTCTCTCATTCTCTCTCATTCCCTCTTTAATTCTCTCTCATTCTCTTTATCATTCTCTCTCTCATTATCTTTCTCATTCTCTCTCATTCTCTCTCATTATCTCCCATTATCTCTTTCATTATCTCTCTCGTTCTCTCTCTCGTCCTCTCTTTCATTCTCTCTCTAATTCTCTCTCTCATTTTCTCTCTCATTCTCTCTCATTATTTCCCTCATTCTCTCTCACTCTCTCTCTCTCATTCTCTCTCTCATTCTCTCTCTCTCTCATTCTCTCTCCATCTCTTTCTCATTATATCTATCATTCTCTCTCCATCTCTTTCTCATTATCTCTCTCATTCTCTCACTCATTCTCTCTCATTCTCTCTCATTCTCTCTGTGTCTGTTTTACCATGTCCTCACCCCTTCGTTTTTCACATTGTCTTTCCAGTTTTTCCCTTCTCATGGCCAAACATGATGATTGTCTCCCCCTGATGATGGATATGATATCAACAAAGAAATGACAAGAAGACCTTGGATATGATATCAATTAAGAAATGACAAGAAGACCTTGGATATGATATCAACAAAGAAATGACAAGAAGACCTTGGATATGATATCAATTAAGAAATGACAAGAAGACGATGGATATTGAGTTATTGAGTTATTAGCTGGTCATCATCATTGCACTCCGAACATGTCCATAGGTGCCCAGATCACATCCTCAGCAAGTCTCGAAGTGTCCAGCCACTGACGACTCCAGTTCTGATGGATATGATATTAATCAAGAAATGACAAGAAGATCTACCTAGGCCATACTCTACGAATGGAATGAACCAGGCACCCGTCCCTACATGGACACCACCTAGGATTACACGGACACCATTTGGCAAATGAAGAAGCGGCAGACCATTGGGGACATGGCGACAAACCATACATGATTAAATGAAATAAGCTGGCAAGAGTTGTCCATGCTTGCTCCAGACAGGGTTGGGTGGAGGTCTCTTGTGAGCGCCTAATGCTCCGACGACAGTTCAGAGAATTAAGAAGAAAATGTTGGAAATTAGCTTTCTTTTGGGCTTTTGCCTCTTTCAGATCATACTCATTACTCATGTTAGTTGTCCTTGGTATTGCTTGGTGGTATTCTCCTGTAAAACCACATTTCTGCGGCCTCCAACGATTTTCTTGTCTGTTGTCATATTGTCCAGGATTCGCATGCGTATGCCAATGCTAACTCTATATAGCGTGGAAGAAGTAATTTTTCTTATTTCTATTTTCAAAAGTGGAATGCAAGCAGAATATCTTTATCATTCTTTGGAATGCTATTTTTGCCTGGACTATTCTGCACCTCACCTCTAGGGTAAATCTACCATACAGAGTTAACGTAGTTCATCACCAGGTCGCATATCCTCTGCAGAACGTTGCATTCACCACAGCCCGTATGAAATAATCTGTCTCTAACCAGATCTCCCACAGTAAAATAAAACCATTTTACTCTCTGGCATTCAATAAAACCATTTTACTCTCTGGCATTCAATAAAACCATTTTACTCTCTGGCATTCAATAAAACCATTTTACTCTCTGGCATTCAATAAAACCATTTACTGAAATTAGCTTTCCTTCCTCCCCCCACCTCTGATTTTCATATGTAACTCCATTTTCTCTTGGTTAGTTTCCATTATTGCCTACACATCTCATGTTGCATCAAGTAACTCTACGTGAGTCTCTCAAGAACTGTTTATGTTCAGACATTCAATGGCGCTTTTGAAATGGACATTTGCATCATCAGTTTGTCTCTGTCTCTCCGGTTATTGTTCTTTCTTATTCATGGGCCAGTAACTGTGTGTAGTGAAATGGTAAGTGCGCTGAAATGGTAGTAAAATTGACGTAGTTGACTTCCGGTTAATATGGTGGATAGGCTGCAGGAAGCATTGGGGCTCAGTCTGAGAAGTATTCCTTGTTGAAGTTTTCTCATATTCCAAGTCCGGCTTGCTTTTGGAGCTACTGAGTTTAGTGCTCTGTACACACTTAAAGCTGTGTTTTTCATCCAGATTTTGTTTCGATATTCCGGTTGCTTACGATGAATGATGATATCGTATGGCGAAGGGCAGTTCAGCTGCGTTCACTTTCGTTGCCGCTTGGTCTTATGTCATTTGGCGTGTGCTGTAGCTGCTATGATGGAGACTGTAGTTTCCTTTCTTTGTTTAAATAATTCAATAAGATGAGTTTTAATTCGGATGATTCCACTGGCATGGACGGTTGAGCAATTATGGATTTTAATTCGTTTGCTGTGATACCCTGGCCTTCGACTAACCATAACCTGGGTTCAGTATGGGTACCTAGTTCATAGAGCTGGGAAGGTAAATAAAACCAGAAATAAGTGAGGAACAATGTGAATTTGTGGAAGGAAAGGGCACCAATAATGCAATATACATCTTAGGAACATTGATAGAAAGATCTATATATGTGCTTTATAGACTACACAAAAGCATTTGATAAAGTAAAGCATATGGAAATAATCAATATGCTGGAGAAATTAAACATTGATGGCAAGGATTTGCGAATCATAAAAAAACATTTACTGCCAACAAACAGCAGCTATACGAATTAACAACCTAACAGGACAATTCCAATATATAAAGCAAGTAGTCAGACATGGCTGAGTTCTGTCGCCGGATATGTTTTCACTTTACAGCGAATATATTATGAGATCAATAGGAAACAAAAAAGAATTGAAGTCAACGGTCACAACATAAATAATTTGCGATATGCGGATGACAGACAGAGTCAGTAGCAGAGACAGAGAACGAACTACAAGAAATGATTGACATAATAGTATAAGAAAGCAAAAAAAAAAAAAAGGTCTCATTCTGAATAGTAAGAAAACAGATTAATGGTCATATCAAAGAAACAATCATCACCATCATGCAGCATAAAAATAAACAGGATAAATCTGAAACAAGTGCAACGCGTCAGATACTTGGGCACAATAATAACATCAGATGGAAGATGCAACACAAAAATAAAAAGCCGAATAGCTCAGATCAAAATAGCATTTCACAAAATGAAAAATATCTTATGCAACAAATCTTTGTCAATAGAAGTGAGTGAGAAAGAGAGTTCATCGGTGCTATATAGAACCAATTCTGACCTATGGAAGCGAATCATGGACAGTAGACAAACAAATGAAAAGACTGTTAGAGGCCACAGAGATGGAATTTCTCAGAAGAATGTTGAAACCTGGACAGCTAAAAAGACCAATGAAGAAATTCTCAAAGAGGCCAACACAAAAATGGAACTCCTAAGAAACATCGAAAAGAAACAATCAACATTTTTTTGGGCACATCATGAGAAGAGGAAAGTTGGAATACTTGGTTACAACTGGCAAAATAAAAGGAAAGAGAGATCGCGGACGACAAAGAGACAAAATACTGGATAGCTTGGTGTCATGGCATGGAAAACAGTCAACAACAGAACTGATACAATGTACTGTAGATAGAAGATTGTGGAAGGACAAGATCGTCTACGCCAACCGGTATGGCACATGATGATGATGATGACGAAGGAGCAGTGACCTTCACCATCCTCAAGTGTTGCAACCTACCAAACAAAAACTTTCTCTGGATTGAATACACACCACGCCTAAATCATTATATGTTATAAGACATCCTTTACTTTTTACATTTCGATTTCCATAAACTCCATTAAAAAAATATTATTGCAACATAAACAGCGATCACTTCCCATTTTTACTTCTCATCTCACTTTTACATTTGCAGACAAGCGAATCTATATGTCGTTAATTATTCATCAGTCTCTATGGTTTTGACCTCTATTTTTGCTTGTTCTATTATCTGTTTTTATTTTCTGTAGGAAAAGTGTGCATTCTGCAATCAATTTGTTATGTGTACAATATACAATCATTATGTTATGTGTACATTAAACAATCATCATGTTATATGTACATTCTCCATTTGTTAAGTGATATGTATATTCTTCAATCAGCATGTTATGTGCACATTCGTCAATCATTATGCTATGTGCACATTATCCATTTATTATGTTAAGTGTACATTATCAAAATATTATGTTATGTGTATATTATAAGGTTGTTATGTTATTTGTACATTATCCATTTGATATGTTATGTTAACATTCTCTAATTATTTTGTTACTTGAACATTCTCGGATCATTATGTTACGTGTACATTATTAAATTGGGAGCCGCGATAGCTCAATAGTTAGTGAATTGGACTACAAAGGACAAGAGGTAGGGTTCGATATCAAACGACGGCTTCCAGGTTCACCCAACCTTTAATGGATACCGGATTTTTTTACATTATACAATTACATAATATCACAATTGCCCATTTTAGAGATCTAACTTGTGAAATAGATTTTTGGTCATGTCATCGGAATGAAAGATGAATATCACCAGAAAAATTTCCCAATATTCTCTAAAGGAGTGCAACTGTCTTTCATTAAAGACAGATATGCTGATTCCCCTTGTCCCTTTCTCCCTGCTCTTTCACTCTCTCTCTCGCTTGCTCTATCTCTTTTAATTAAACGTCTAATTGCGAACGGTAATACCTGATAGTAGAATGGAAATATAAGGATTAAATGAGTGTATTTCTGAATCAAATTAGCGACATGTAAATGCTAAAAACGTTAGTTTAGTAGGTAAACTTTGTGTTTCATGTAAATTTGATTTCAATATAACACAAGAGCAATAAACATTAAGATGGTCATTTATTTCGTACACATTGTCTGTGAAGAGAAAGGTCAAGGTAAAGTACGAGACTTGAATCGGCGTCTCAGCACGCGAGTGCTCAACCCATATGTGCTCGGCCGTCTATCCAGAAGTGTTCTGAGACTTTTGGATAATGTCGCTTCAAGCATCGAAACTCACGATACTAGGCGGCATTCCGTATCTTCCCAGAGTACGACCCTGGTACCCATTTCTGCCAGCGGCTGGGTGGACCGCGGGGATATTTTTTTTTTAACCACGAATACAATTCACACTGCTTCCAGCGGGAATCGATCATGGGTTGTTCGAACTTCGGTTGTTTAATCGGGTGGTTTTCTCAACCGAGACCCCGAAGAGAAAAGAGTTGACGAGAAGATTCCCAGAGTACTTTGGGCAGTTCAAAGAGGAAGCTAAAAACTACTCTCTCTCTCTCTCTCTCTCTCTCTCTCTCTCTCTCTCTCTCTACGATCAGGACTCAATCAGAGTAGGATTCCAGACTCTCAGATGAAGTCAGCTCTCAGGTTAAGTGTGTTGATCGCCCCCTCAGTCCGAATACCACAATTAAAGTCTGCCAGAGCCACTCTGATTGAACACCCGTTAAAACGTTGCACTGTGTTCTGCGCCAGTGGCCCAGTGCATCCGATTTCAGCCAGCATTTTATTCAGGTTTGCTTTCCTTAGCCTTTGATTGTCCCCAATCTTCCTGCAAGGCAGCAGATTGTCTTTTATGTCGGGGGAATCTGCCCTTAGATGGTCGGCCCTCCCAGGTTTACGAGCACCATCTGCCCGAGTCACTAAAGAGGTACAGCCAAGAAGTAATGAACACAATGATATAAGGCTAGAATTAGAATTGGATAGATTACGTACATATAAGAGATCATGCAAATCACGTGAACTTCTTCTTCTTTTTTTTCTACCTTTCAGCTCCCTGTGGAGCATAGGTCTTCAACAAACACTTTCCAAGTCGTTCAGTTTCTTGCCATTCTTTTAAGATCATTCCATGTCTTCCCATCATCTTCATCTCTCGTCCTGTCTGTCTTCTCCAAGAATTTCTTGGTCTTCCTCTTAGTTTTTTCCCCTGGGGATTCCAAAAAAAGGGCCTGTTGTGTAATAGAGTATGTACATTCCAGGTGTCAATTCTGGAGGATTTCCTGGTAGAGAAAAGGTGAGTGGGCAACCCGGACTCCTTACGGCTTTCTCCGGCTTGCGTCATACGTCTTTTAGACAGAGGGCCTTTATCTTTCCTGGATGGCGGATTTACTTTTATTCTTTTCCTTGACTTGTCCATGTTTGTCAAGTTTTTTCGGCTTATTTTTCTTACTGTATGGGATAGCCAGTCCCATGCCCAACCCTCCTTTCTCAAATCACGTGAACTGCCAATTCTTAAATAAAAGCAAAAAAGTGACATACAAAACGGTGTTTGACAATGAACAGTTGAAACATAGTTAATCAGTGTTAACCAGTTAGCGTATTTTATTTAATATGTTCACAAATCTTGCTACATGGATTTTACTGTTGCTCTACAAGACACCATAAGACATATACTTAGTAGACACTCGACCACTGCCAGTGGCCGGTGCCCATTTTATATTCTAGGTAAGCGTCTATTAAGGGGTAATGCTATTGTCTGCTTTGTGCTCAGGGGAAAGAAGATCTTTCCATTACTGTTCGTAGATTCAACCCGAAGAGTGAATAGGAACAAGACTCGCCACAGAAATGAAAATTACGACTTCCAGATCGAATGTCAAGTCAGTTCTTGTCAACTGCTGGCAGAAGTGTAGCCGAGCGGAAATGATAACCAGGATTAACTGACGTCCATAATTTGAGCATGCGCAGATCGGAGATAGTAATCTGAAGTGAAAGGACCACGAACATGTGGCTGGAGCGTTGAGAGAAGGGGAGGAAAACATAATTCGGATAAGATTTGTGGGGGCGGGGGGTGATAGCTACTTACACTAGCCTGAGATTGCAATGCAGCCAGGGAACAAGTACACCACAATAGTGATTATATGATTGTTAACATAATAATACAATCAAGCATGTACAACAGCAATTAAACAATGTAAGAGACACTCTTCTTCATCCCCTAACCTTTGGGGGCTCATTGGGCCATCACTGACAGACATATTCTGCTTTTTCAATTTATCTCTATATTTAGATTCTTTGAGACTGCGAAGACCTGGACCCTAGATGCAAGAACTATAAGAAAAATAACCTCTACGGAGATGAAATGTGTTAGACGAATGACAGGAAACTGTCTGAGAGACAAGATCAGAAATGAAGAACTGAGAAAAAAGATAGGAATAGCCTCCGCTATAGAATACACAAGGAAACAACAGATAAAAGGGTTTGGCCACGTGACAAGGCAGGGTGATCAAAACACAACACAACGATTCCTCATTAAACATTGCAAGAACACCAGACCCAAGGGTCGACCACGAAAAAGATGGATCGATGAAATATTAGAGACAGTAGGAAACATAACATCAGCAGAAACGAACAGAAGATAAAAAGGCCGCAAATTATATCTCTCCTCGACGCTGAAAGGCAAATGAGGAAGGAAAGACGAAGAAGAGACTGCAAAGTCAATACCTACCCATTGTTTGATTTCATCTTCCCATTTCTTTCTTTGCCTACCTTTGCTTATGATACATTAATTACATCAGTCATTAAATGAGTTTGTAAACGATTATAGGAAACACTTTATACAGAGAGAGCTTCGCAGCAGGAGGTAATCTGAGCATCAAACGATCACTCTCTCGAGCAAGTATTTCGGTTAAACATATATACGTTAAAGAAAAAAAAACATAAACTAAGTCACAATCATCATCAAGTACAGTGCCTGCTGGCGTTGGTGATCATGTCTCTCCGCAACCTTTGATCTCGACAGTTATTTATCATTTCTGTTGTTGACCTTCTGCCAAACCATTCTCTTAAGCTTTCTGGTATCTTTCCTCTTTGCTTCCCTCTATCTCCTTTTCAATAAACTGCGTGTAGAAACTATACAAATAAACAGCATGAACATGCGATATGACATTACAAAAAAAATCAATGAAGACTATGTCAATTAATTGACAAAATTTACATTAACTGCTATATCTGGCAGGTAGAAGTATTGAGTAAGGCACTGCTGATTGCAGATGAAGTCATGTTGAACGGAGGATTTCCAGTGACATCGACACCCAGCTCCAATGGGAATGATGTAGCAAATAGGTCCGGTTCTTTTTTCACGTTCCGCCACCTCGTCTAATCTTTGTAATGTACAGCAGGGACAAGGCTACCTCTTGCAGTGACTTCCTCTGGACATGGACATCGTCAAAACATAAGCAGACCAATGGCGTCCAACGGGACTTTACCTGCAGGCAGTCAGCGAACCATAACTAACTGATTGCATCAGGATAAATAAACCATCACTAACTGTATCATAACTGACTGCTTGCATCAGGATAAGTGAACCATAACTGACTGCTTGCATAAGGATAAGTGAACCATAACTGACTGATTGCATAAGGATACGTGAACCATAACTGACTACGTGCATCAGGATAAGTGAACCATAACTGACTGCTTGCATCAGGATAAGTGAACCATAACTAACTGCTTGCATCAGGATAAATGAACCATAACTGACTGCTTGCATCAGGATAAGTAAACCATAACTGACTGCGTGTATCAGGATAAGTGAACCATAACTGACTGCTTGAAGGATACATCCCTATCAGAGATACATCGAAGGATACATCCCTATCAAAGAGACATAAAAAGACACATCCCTGTCAGAGAAACATCAAAGGATACATCCCTGTCAGAGAGACATCAAAGGATACATCCCTGTCAGAGAAACATCAAAGGATACATCCCTATCATGAATACTGAAAGGAACAAATACATCTGTTTAAATGTGAGTCACAGTCTCACCTGTGTGTCACAGTCATGGCAGTAAAGAATAGAACCACTTTCACTTGCCACGCTTGTCGTAAGAAACGATTAAGAAAGTTGAGGTCAATGTCAATGCCAGTCTTACTGAGTCCATGCGTCTAAGCTGAGTTATCTTTAGTACTGTCGCTGATGTTTGGCGGGTCTAAGCTGAGTTATCTTTAGTACTGTCGCTGATGTTTGGCGGGTCTAAGCTGAGTTATCTTTAGTACTATCGCTGATGTTTGGCGGGTCTAATCTGAGTTATCTTTAGTACTGTCGCTGATGTTTGGCGGGTCTAAGCTGAGTTATCTTTAGTACTGTCGCTGATGTTTGGCGGGTCTAAGCCGAGTTATCTTTAGTCCTGTCGCTGATGTTTGGCGGGTCTAAGCAGAGTTATCTTTAGTACTGTCGCTGATGTTTGGCGGGTCAAAGTTGAGTTATCTTTAGTACTGTCGCATATGTCTGGCGGGTCTAAGCAGAGTTATCTTTAATACTGTTACTGATGTTTGGCGGGTCAAAGCTGAGTTATCTTTAGTACTGTCGCTGATGTTTGGCGGGTCTAAGCTGAGTTATCTTTAGTACTGTCGCTGATGTTTGGCGGGTCTAAGCTGAGTTATCTTTAGTACTGTCGCTGATGTTTGGCGGGTCTAAGTAGAGTTATCTTTAGTACTGTTGCTGATGTTTGGCGGGTCAAAGTTGAGTTATCTTTAGTACTGTCGCTGATGTCTGGCGGGTCTAAGCAGAGTTATCTTTAATACTGTTACTGATGTTTGGCGGGTCAAAGCTAAGTTATCTTTAGTACTGTCGCTGATGTTTGGCGGGTCTAAGCAGAGTTATCTTTAGTACTGTCACTGATGTTTGGCGGGTCTAAGCTGAGTTATCTTTAGTACTGTCGCTGATGTTTGGCGGGTCAAAGTTGAGTTATCTTTAGTACTGTCACTGATGTTTGGCGGGTCTAAGCTGAGTTATCTTTAGTACTGTCGCTGATGTTTGGCGGGTCAAAGCTGAGTTATCTTTAATACTGTTACTGATGTTTGGCGGGTCAAAGCTGAGTTATCTTTAGTACTGTCGCTGATGCTTGGCGGGTCTAAGCAGGGTTATCTTTAGTACTGTTACTGATGTTTGGCGGGTCAAAGCTGAGTTATCTTTAATACTGTCGCTGATGTTTGGCGGGTCTAAGTTGAGTTATCTTTAGTACTGTCGCTGATGTTTGGCGGGTCTAAGCAGAGTTATCTTTAGTACTGTTACTGATGTTTGGCGGGTCTAAGCAGAGTTATCTTTAGTACTGTCGCTGATGTTTGGCGGGTCTAATCTGAGTTATCTTTAGTACTGTCGCTGATGTCTGGCGGGTCTAAGCAGAGTTATCTTTAGTACTGTTACTGATGTTTGGCGGGTCTAAGCAGAGTTATCTTTAGTACTGTCGCTGATGTTTGGCGGGTCTAAGCAGAGTTATTTTTAGTACTGTTACTGATGTTTGGCGGGTCTAAGCAGAGTTATCTTTAGTACTGTTGCTGATGTTTGGCGGGTCTAAGCAGAGTTATCTTTAGTACTGTCGCTGATGTTTGGCGGGTCTAATCTGAGTTATCTTTAGTACTGTTACTGATGTTTGGCGGGTCTAAGCAGAGTTATCTTTAGTACTGTTACTGATGTTTGGCGGGTCTAAGCAGAGTTATCTTTAGTACTGTTACTGATGTTTGGCGGGTCTAAGCAGAGTTATCTTTAGTACTGTTACTGATGTTTGGCGGGTCTAAGTAGAGTTATCTTTAGTACTGTTACTGATGTTTGGCGGGTCTAAGCAGAGTTATCTTTAGTACTGTTACTGATGTTTGGCGGGTCTAAGCAGAGTTATCTTTAGTACTGTTACTGATGTTTGGCGGGTCTAAGCAGAGTTATCTTTAGTACTGTTACTGATGTTTGGCGGGTCTAAGCAGAGTTATCTTTAGTACTGTTACTGATGTTTGGCGGGTCTAAGCAGAGTTATCTTTAGTACTGTTACTGATGTTTGGCGGGTCTAAGCAGAGTTATCTTTAGTACTGTTACTGATGTTTGGCGGGTCTAAGCAGAGTTATCTTTAGTACTGTCGCTGATGTTTGGGGGGTCTAAGCTGAGTTATCTTTAGTACTGTCGCTGATGTTTGGCGGGTCTAAGCAGAGTTATCTTTAGTACTGTCGCTGATGTTTGGCGGGTCTAAGCAGAGTTATCTTTAGTACTGTCGCTGATGTTTGGCGGGTCTAAGCTGAGTTATCTTTAGTACTGTCGCTGATGTTTGGCGGGTCTAAGCAGAGTTATCTTTAGTACTGTCGCTGATGTTTGGCGGGTCTAAGCAGAGTTATCTTTAGTACTGTTACTGATGTTTGGCGGGTCTAAGCAGAGTTATCTTTAGTACTGTTGCTGATGTTTGGCGGGTCTAAGCAGAGTTATCTTTAGTACTGTCGCTGATGTTTGGCGGGTCTAAGCAGAGTTATCTTTAGTACTGTTGCTGATGTTTGGCGGGTCAAAGTTGAGTTATCTTTAGTACTGTCACTGATGTTTGGCGGGTCTAAGCTGAGTTATCTTTAGTACTGTCGCTGATGTTTGGTGGGTCTAAGCAGAGTTATCTTTAGTACTGTCGCTGATGTTTGGCGGGTCTAAGCAGAGTTATCTTTAGTACTGTCGCTGATGTTTGGCGGGTCTAAGCAGAGTTATCTTTAGTACTGTCACTGATGTTTGGCGGGTCAAAGTTGAGTTATCTTTAGTACTGTCGCTGATGTTTGGCGGGTCAAAGTTGAGTTATCTTTAGTACTGTCGCTGATGTTTGGCGGGTCAAAGTTGAGTTATCTTTAGTACTGTTGCTGATGTTTGGCGGGTCTAAGCAGAGTTATCTTTAGTACTGTCGCTGATGTTTGGCGGGTCTAAGCAGAGTTATCTTTAGTACTGTCGCTGATGTTTGGCGGGTCAAAGTTGAGTTATCTTTAGTACTGTCGCTGATGTTTGGCGGGTCAAAGTTGAGTTATCTTTAGTACTGTCGCTGATGTTTGGCGGGTCAAAGTTGAGTTATCTTTAGTACTGTCGCTGATGTTTGGCGGGTCTAAGTTGAGTTATCTTTAGTACTGTCGCTGATGTTTGGCGGGTTAAAGTTGAGTTATCTTTAGTACTGTCGCTGATGTTTGGCGGGTCAAAGTTGAGTTATCTTTAGTACTGTCGCTGATGTTTGGCGGGTCTAAGCTGAGTTATCTTTAGTACTGTCGCTGATGTTTGGCGGGTCAAAGTTGAGTTATCTTTAGTACTGTCGCTGATGTTTGGCGGGTCTAAGCAGAGTTATCTTTAGTACTGTCGCTGATGTTTGGCGGGTCTAAGCAGAGTTATCTTTAGTACTGTCGCTGATGTTTGGCGGGTCTAAGCAGAGTTATCTTTAGTACTGTCGCTGATGTCTGGCGGGTCTAAGCAGAGTTATCTTTAGTACTGTCGCTGACGTTTGGCGGGTCTAAGCAGAGTTATCTTTAGTACTGTCGCTGATGTTTGGCGGGTCTAAGCAGAGTTATCTTTAGTACTGTCGCTGATGTTTGGCGGGTCTAAGCAGAGTTATCTTTAGTACTGTCGCTGACGTTTGGTGGGTCTAAGCAGAGTTATCTTTAGTACTGTCGCTGACGTTTGGCGGGTCTAAGCAGAGTTATCTTTAGTACTGTCGCTGACGTTTGGCGGGTCTAAGCAGAGTTATCTTTAGTACTGTCGCTGACGTTTGGCGGGTCTAAGCAGAGTTATCTTTAGTACTGTCGCTGACGTTTGGCGGGTCTAAGCAGAGTTATCTTTAGTACTGTCGCTGACGTTTGGCGGGTCTAAGCAGAGTTATCTTTAGTACTGTCACTGATGTTTGGCGGGTCTAAGCAGAGTTATCTTTAGTACTGTCACTGATGTTTGGCGGGTCTAAGCAGAGTTATCTTTAGTACTGTCACTGATGTTTGGCGGGTCTAAGCAGAGTTATATTTAGTACTGTCACTGATGTTTGGCGGGTCTAAGCAGAGTTATCTTTAGTACTGTCACTGATGTTTGGCGGGTCTAAGCAGAGTTATCTTTAGTACTGTCACTGATGTTTGGCGGGTCTAAGTTGAGTTATCTTTAGTACTGTCACTGATGTTTGGCGGGTCTAAGTTGAGTTATCTTTAGTACTGTCGCTGATGTTTGGCGGGTCTAAGTTGAGTTATCTTTAGTACTGTCGCTGATGTTTGGCGGGTCTAAGTTGAGTTATCTTTAGTACTGTCGCTGATGTTTGGCGGGTCTAAGTTGAGTTATCTTTAGTACTGTCGCTGATGTTTGGCGGGTCTAAGCAGAGTTATCTTTAGTACTGTCGCTGATGTTTGGCGGGTCTAAGCAGAGTTATCTTTAGTACTGTTGCTGATGTTTGGCGGGTCTAAGCTGAGTTATCTTTAGTACTGTCGCTGATGTTTGGCGGGTCTAAGTTGAGTTATCTTTAGTACTGTCGCTGATGTTTGGCGGGTGTACTCATACTGGGGGAACGTGCAGAGGAGGGATCGGCAAAAATATGGTGCTGTCCCTTGTGGATTGAAGATAAACTAAACTAAACTAAACTAAACTAAACTAAACTAAACTAAACTAAACTAAACTAAACTAAACTAAACTAAACTAAACTAAACTAAACTACACTACACTACACTACACTACACTACACTAAACTAAATTACACTAAACTAAAGTACACAACACTAAACTAAACTAAATTACACTAAACTAAACTAAAGTACACAACACTAAACTAAACTAAATTACACTAAACTAAACTAAAGTACACAACACTACACTAAACTAAACTACACTAAACTAAACTTCAGTCTTGTCAAAATGAAGAGATATTAAAATCGAATGTCATTACCTGAGACAGGTATGTTTACAAACCTTGGAAGATCTATAGATAAGCAATAACAGAAAACACAAAGAACAGACAGTCCCAAGTAGGATCGAACCTGTACTCCTCAACATAGCGCCCTACCACGAGAGACTTGCGTTACCTGGGCCTTACTTCGGGTTGTCTGTTCTTTTTTTGTGTTTTCTGTTGTTTATTATTTGTGGACTTTTACAATTATTATAAACATACTTCTTCCCCTGAAATGATTTGTTGATCTGTCGCCTCGGAAGTTTCACGTCTTTAATTCTTCTCTTCTTTTTTTCTTCTTCCATTCCTCATTTGCCTTACAGCGTCGAGGGGAGATATATATTTGCAGTCTTTTGCCCGTCTGTTCGCTTCTGCTGCTGTCATGTTTCCTGGTGTTTCAAACATACCGTAAATCCATCTTTTTCGTGGTCGACCCTTGCGTCTGGTGTTCTCGCTACGTTTATTTAAGGGTCTTTGTTCTTGATTTTTTAAATGTGTCTGCCTTGTCACGTGGCCAAACCATTTTATATGTTGTTTCTTTATATATTCTATGGCGGGGGCTATTCCTATCTTTTTTCTCAGTTCTTCATTTCTGATCTTATCTCTCAGACTCTTTCCTGTCATACGTCCAACACATTTCATCTGTGTAGATGTTATTTTTCCTATTGTTCTTGTATCTAGGGTCCAGGTCTGGCATTGGTAGCACAACATTGGAATGAAGATTGTATTGTAAAGTGCTCGTTTTGCCTCTAGAGTTATTTCCTTGTTGGGCAATAGTGGTGACAGCTCACTCAGTGTTGACAGCTCACTCAGTGGTGACAGATGTCCGATGATTTCACAAGGTTTGCTGCGCCTTGAGTCTATTCCTGCTGCTTGTGAGTTGTCGTTTGTCACTACACTTCCTAGGTATATCAATTCCTCTACTTGTTTTGGTTTTGTCTGCCGTCTATAGTTATGTTGATGTTTTGTTTCTCTATTGTGATATTCATGACTTCTCTTTTATTGATGTTGATTTTCATGTTATATTTTGTGCCTGTGCTGTTGAGTCTATTTAAGTATTCTTGTAGGTCTTTTATTTTTCCATGTATTAGTGCCTGATCGTCTGCAAATAAAAGCTCGTTGATCTCCTCTGTCGCTGATGGGTTGTCTAACTTGCATATATAGTCCATGTATGTAATAAACAAGAAAGGAAAAGGGGGGGGGGGGAGATAGTACACATTGTCTTGCACCTGATCTAACATCCAAGTGACCTGTGTGGCCTGCTGCTGTTCTGACTGTGCAGCTGATGTTGATGTAGAGAATCTTTTAATTAGATTGATTAGATGTTGGCTTACTCCGTTTGTTGTTAGTATCTCCTACAGTTGTTCCCTGTTTTCTCTGTCGAATGCTTTTTTCCTGGTCAATGAAAGCTATGTACATATTTTGATTGTGTTCTGTCGTCTTTTCTGCTGGTTGTTAAAGGTGAATAGAGCCCCAGTACATCCTCTGTTGTTGTCTGAACCCCATTTGAGAATCGCTCAACTGTAGCTCAAATACTGGTCTCAGCCTTTTCCCCACAATTTTGGCACATAGCTTACCTATATGGCTGAGAAGCGATTTACCTCTTTATAGCTTACCTACATGGCTGAGAAGCGATTTACCTCTTTATAGCTTACCTATATGGCTGAGAAGCGATTTACCTCTTTATAGCTTACCTACATGGCTGAGAAGCGATTTACCTCTTTATAGCTTACCTATATGGCTGAGAAGCGATTTACCTCTTTATAGCTTACCTACATGGCTGAGAAGCGATTTACCTCTTTATTGACTGCAGTCTCTCTTGCTAACTTTATTTTTCCAAATTGGTACCATTATTGCCTGTTGCCAGTCTTCTGTAGCTTTCTGTAGGCGCCAAGCTGCATTGGATGTTCGGTGCAGCCATGTAACTCTTGTTTCTCCTGCTGCTGCTGTTATTTCTACTAGTAAGTTTTCTATCGCCAGTGCTTTATTTCTTGGTGCATATTTGATTACTTATATTTCCTCTTGCATGATGTTGGGTTCAGTGTTTGTGCATTCTTGCTTGGTTTTTATTGTGTTATTGGTAGTTGGTCCCATGTTTTTTTTTTTTTAATAGATCTTAAAAAATAGTCTTTCCATCTCTGTTGCAAATGTTGTTTATTGTATATTGACTGTCCGTCTTTGTCATTTATGAGCTCTGTGGGATCGTGGTTTTCTTTTTTTTCACTTTGTGCTTTTACTGCTTTGTATAAATCTCATGTGGCTGTCTTGAAGTCCCTGCTTGTCTGAATTTTGTCCGAATTCTGTCCATTCGTTTTGCTTAGCTTCTTTGATCAAAATTTTAACTTTTTTTCGAACAATGGCATATTTTTCATATTCTTCTTGGTTCTCATTCTCCCTCCAGTTTTTCCTTCCTTCCATTTCTTCGTTCCACCATGTGGTGTTCTTTTTCCCTTCTTTTGTCCTTAGTTTCGTTCCACACACTGTTTTTTAGATGCTGATTACTTTTCACTTAAACTGTTTCTACTCTTCTTCCTCTGTGCTAACTTCGTTAGGGAGTTTCTTGAGTGCCTCTGTTAGTTTCTTTTCTCGGGTTTTTCTTGATTTGTGATATTTTAATTGTTTTATTCTTATTGTTTGTTCTTGTTGCTTCTTTTGTTTGTTTGCGTGTCTTCTCTTTGTTAAAATAAAAACATCAGAGAGAAGAAGCAGCACACAAATAAAGAGCAGAATTGTACAGGTCCAAGTAGCATTTAAGAAAATTTAGAAACATCTTGACAAGTCTGTCAAAAGAAGTAAAATAAAGAGTTAATCGGTGTTATATAGAGCCATTCCTGACTTTGTACGGACACGAATCATGGACTGTAGACAAGCAAATGAAAAGGGGATTAGAAGCCGCAGAGATGGGATTTCTCAGATTTATGGTGAGTACCCTGGACAGCTAAAAAGACCAGCGAGAAAATTATCAAAGAGGCCAACACAAAAAGGCAGCTCCTGAAAACATCATAAAGAAACAATCGACGTTTTTCTAGAGCACCATGAGAAGAGGAAAGTTGGAATACTTGGTTACAACAGGAAAAAATAGAGGGAAAGAGAAATCAGGGATGACAAAGAAAAAAGACACCGGATAGCTTTACGTCATGGCATGTTAAACAGTCAACACCAGAATTGATAGGATGGACAGGGTACAGAGAATTATAGAAGGACATGATCACCTAGGCCAACCGATACGGTTATGGTCATGTTAACTAAGAATCTGTTGGGAGTGTAAATATCAACAAGATGTTAGTTTTTATTTAACAACATAATGTTATTAGCGAGTGTCTTTGATGTTTAAATAAATCACTAGAATACTGAGAGTCAAAACATGCGGAGCTATTTAGTTTCCATTTTTGACTGCAATCTTCACGCAATCAGCAAACTGAACACATCATAGAGAAATGTATTCGATAATTGACAGAAGTCTCAACAATAGCAAATGTCACACTGAAGACTACGTTTTTTTTTTTGATGTGTTAGCATTTTATTTAGTGAGCTGCGCACCAATTTTTCTCAGAACGCGACACGTTTACCAGAAGAGTATGAACGATTAGGATTTAATTCTTTGTTGGTTGCTTGAACATGACCGTAGCAGATGTGGGAATTCCCTGTCTGAAGTGACTTTAAACCATCCTAAAGTCTATAAGGGTATTTTATTTAGTTATTAAGTAACTATAGTCTGGATATTCCCGCTGTCCACGTCACACTGTGCACGACGGTAACACATCGTACGTTCAGGAGCGTGAATAGTGCGGGACTCGACCGGAAACACCAACTCCGGAAGTATGATGTGTATACTGGGTCTGCTGTCACAAAAATCACTACATCACTCTAAGTTCACTATCTCGAGCCGAGGGTTAAGTGAGTATAGCAGACAAACAGTGCTATGAACTACTCATGCAAATGTCGAAAGGTCAAAGACACATACATAAAGCGTGGAATGTCACAGATGGCATTAGCTGAACATATTATCAAAGAGATTATTGTTTTGTGAAACGATATTTCAAAACGTTTTCATTGATTTCTGTAGGAAACTGACGTAAAGGGTAGATGTAAAGATTAGATGTAAAGGTTAGATGTAAAAATTAGATGTAAAAATTAGATGTAAAAATTAGATGCAAAGATTAGATGTAAAGGTTAGATGTAAAAATTACATGTAAAAATTAGATGTAAAGATTAGATGTAAAAATTAGATGAACACATTGTGAAATTGAGCGTTTTATATCAAATGTTATTGTTATTGTTATTGGCTATGGAAGGCCTCGGTCTCACAGCAAATGAATTAAAATCCATAATTGCTCAACCGCCCGTGCCAGTGGAATCATCCGAATTACTAACTCATCTCCCAAGCAAAGAAAGGTAACTGTAGTCCCCATCGTAGCAGTCTCAGCACACGCCAAAAGACATAAGGCGAAACCGCGCAGAAAGTGAACACAGCCAACTGTTCCCCGTCATACGATATCATCATTCATCGTAAACAAGCGGGATATCGAAGCAGGATCAAAACGGATGAGACACACAGCTCACGGTGTGCACAGAGCACTTAACTCAGTAGCTCCTGCAACAAGCCGGACTTGGAATATGAGGAAACTGCAAGAAGGAACACTTTTGAGACATAGCCTTCAATGGTTCATGCCGCCTATCCACCATATACCATGGGAGTTTACGTCCTCCCGAAAATGATGATCGTCGTAGCACTTAATGACGTTATGCCATCATTGATGACTCCAATTCCAAACATATAGACACACAGTGGTGGTAAGTTATCATTTCCAATCCAACAGAAGCCACATGACCTGTAGTTAGTAAAAACACAATTGATGATGTTCTCCGCTCCCTTATTGTAGCTGCCGCCACACGATTCTGATGTCTCATTAACTTGGACATCATTCAAGAACAATGTCAAATGAGCATTCCATAGATATGGCTTTGCTGATGAAGTGCTTGGTGTAACAGTTGTATCAATCATAGTGGAGGCTCCTGGTATGTGTTCTTTAATATCACAGACGGCACATGATGTTGTTATATTCAGAATTTCTTTCAGGGTGTAAATACGTGGCACACACATGGAGAGTGGCTTGTGGTCACAGTAATCCCATTAAAGGCAATTCTAGGGTAGCATGGCATAGCTGTTTCAGAACAGCACAATCCTGTGATGTTTTCTGTGTTCGCTATAAAACTGCTGCTGCTACCCAATCCTGACCAATTATAGGTGTGGACATTATTCACTTGCAATGACAAAACTGCTTTGTTTACATCATAAACCTCTGGAAGCGAATCATTTATGGGACTAATAGTACAATTTATTCTTCCATCGGGGATATCTTCATTGAGTCCGAAAAAAAAAATTATTTGGTTAAAAAGCACATATGCTTTTGAGTTAAACACAAAATGAGCCCACTTCATAGATTCAAAATGATCCTTGCCAATGCCATCCGTTTGCACAAGTTAGGTCCTTAGCTACCAATGTCACAAACTAAGACATCAAATTAACGACTTTATCTACAGCGAAGGTTAACGAGCTGTGAAAAAACATTTATGTTCAAACCCTGAATACATGTTCAAAAACTTGCCAACTCGCTGCAATAACATTTATCGTGGTATGCAAAGTAAACATTGCTTAGTCCATAGCTCGAATATAAATAAGCTGCCATTTTGGTGCGTCCCATGACGTCATGTCAAATGTTCTGATGAGGAATGTGCTGTTATCACTGACAGGTCGATGTGAGGTAGGATGTTGGAGAGAGGTTTCTTCCCATGATAGTCACAAGCAAAAACTGTGACCAGCGAAGTGGAGCTAAAGGTGAAAGGAAGAGAAAATAAACAAAACTGTATGGGTGCAGCTTTACGTAGGTGACGGGGAACATATAATGAAAATGACGTTACGGCTGGAAAAACAAACAACACATACACATACATGGAATGTAGTAAAATAGACACTACTCTACACTTCCATCCATTCATCCATCCATCCATCCATCCATCCATCCATCTTTCCGTCTGTCTGCCTGTCTGTCTCCCTGTCTGTCTCCTTGTCTGCCTCCCTGTCTGTCTGCCTGTCTGTCTCCCTGTATGTCTCCCTGTATGTCTCCCTGTATGTCTCCCTTACTGTCTGTCTGCCTGTCTGTCTGCCTGTCTGTCTCCCTGCCTGTCTGTCTGTCTCCCTGTCTGTCTGTCTGCCTGTCTGCCTGTCTGTCTCCCTGTCTGTCTCCCTGCCTGCCTGTCTGTCTCCATGTCCATCTCCCTGCCTGTCTGTCTGTCTCCCTGTCTGTCTCCCTGCCTGTCTGTCTGCTTGTCTATCAGCCTGTCTCCCTGTCTGTCTCCCTGCCTGTCTGTCTGTCTGCTTGTCTATCAGCCTGTCTCCCTGTCTGTCTCCCTGCCTGTCTGTCTGTCTCCCTGTCTGTCTCCCTGCCTGCCTGTCTGTCTCCTTGTCTATCTGCCTGTCTCCCTGTCTGTCTCATTGTCTATCTGCCTGTCTCCCTGTCTGTCTCCCTGCTTGTCTGTCTGTCTGTTGTCCTCTTGAGCTGAAGACGTCATATAGGGCAGACATTCTAGACTCTTGTGTCCGATAATTTTTTTTTAACTGTCAGACCTTGCACAGGACCCGCATTGTGCCTTGCCACACAACTCTGTTCTGGGCGAGCTGCTCAATATAGGCCAGGGAACTGATGTCTACTGTTGTTGCCTCTCGCTTGAATGTTCTTTTTATGTTTCTCGACGTCGGCCTCTTTTTTTTTTTTACCCTCTGGTTCCCATTTGAGGGCCTTCTTTGAGATTCTTTTGTTG
Organism: Megaustenia siamemsis; assembly: GCA_032433765.1. Classification (NCBI taxonomy): domain Eukaryota; kingdom Metazoa; phylum Mollusca; class Gastropoda; order Stylommatophora; family Ariophantidae; genus Megaustenia; species Megaustenia siamemsis. Next base: position 14,188,098 of record JAVIAB010000073.1, on the reverse strand, counting down.
TCTCTTCTCACCACACGGCTAACATATGACCACCTAACATATGACCACCTAACATATGACCACCTTACATATGACCACCTAACATATGACCACCTTACATATGACCACCTAACATATGACCACCTAACATATGACCACCTTACATATGACCACCTAACATATGACCACCTAACATATGACCACCTTACATATGACCACCTAACATATGACCACCTAACATATGACCACCTTACATATGACCACCTAACATATGACATTCTTCTCTTCATTATAGTTGATATTTTTTTATGCTTTGTCATTTCGTTGCCACACTACATAACCAACTATTAATGACGTATCTGAAAAAAAAATATTAAACTAGAATGAAAAGAAACTTCTCTGCCATGTTTGCTGTGACCAGGTCAGAAGGAATGAGCCTAGCTTATATGACTTGACCCATAAGCGGAGCTACCTGTACAACGACCTCTAATATGAGAATACAGATAACAAGATATATCTATGTCTTGACGTCAAAGATACATTGGATGTGACAATTATCAACCTTATCTTGTTTTGTTAGAATAAAGAATGACTGAAACTTTAGAGACAGCACTGTCTTGTGTGTCATATTTATTATTTATTTCATTATTTATGTAAACCTTCCCTCCACGTCTTGCAAGACGTATGGAGAATATGGTGTTAGTGACCGTATTTTTCTATGATCACGGCACACTTTTGAGTGATGTGGTCGGTATCACGCCAGGTCGTCTTTACTTTCCAGAAAAATCTCAGATACCCATTTTTAGAGGCTGGGTGAACCCAGGGGCCTTGTCAGATCGAAAAAAATAGCAGCCACTGCTAGGGATCGAACCCGGACATTTCTGGTAAGAAAGCGAGCACACTAACTACTCAGCCACCTAGGCGAGCACACTAACTACTCAGCCACCTAGGCGAGCACACTAACTACTCAGCCACCTAGGCGAGCACACTAACTACTCAGCCACCTAGGCGAGTACACTAACTACTCAGCCACCTAGGCGAACACACTAACTACTCAGCCACCTAGGCGAGCACACTAACTACTCAGCCACCTAGGCGAGCACACTAACTACTCAGCCACCTAGGCGAGCACACTAACTACTCAGCCACCTAGGCGAGCACACTAACTACTCAGCCACCTAGGCTCACATCGTTTATGCCTGAGAGGTAAACAATTCTGCATTTGCTTCCGTCGTTTTTTTTTTTGTGTTGTTTTTTTTTTATTATAGCAAAGATTTACTGAAACTTTAGAAGAAGTGTTAGTTGGTCTAACTAAGAATCGTATGTAGGTCATGCCTAAATGCTAGCCATGAAATGCACTATTTTGGTGAGCCAGGCTGTACACAACTGTTATCTGAACTAGACTACAATTGTTGGTCACGATTATCTTGCTGTTCATGACAGACGCTTCCCCCTCAGATATTCTTTATGTTGCTATTTGGTTGCGCGTTTACCCTCTCGAATTAATGATTAATTGATTATGGAAATGTCACTCGCCGACTAAAAACACTCGCCAGTCATTATTATATTATGTGACCGGAAAAAAGCCATGAATAAGTAAGCACTATTGTGATCTTGTGCACAGCTTAAAGAACAGATGTTTGTGTTTTCTGTCGAGAGCGCCAGTGATCTATTTTTATGCCTATATGAGATAGTTTAATTATTGATTCCTTTCGAAAGTGTATAATCGTAAAAAAGAAAGTTCGCAAACATAAACGTGGAGGCAGATGCTGCACTGATCAATACTGTAATCAATAATATGTTTTAATGAGTTAACATTGACGTTAGCTGTACTTATGAAAGGAATGATCGCGTGAACAGAGCAGCAGTTAGCGCGTTGGCATGTCAGTCCTAGTGTCCTGACCTCATAAAAGGATTTAGACACACTTTTATCGATCTTCTTCTTTCCTTCCTTTCCTCATCGCTTTTCGGCGTCAATGGGAGTTACAGTTGTGGTCTTTTGGACACATTTTTACCATCTCCTGCAGTTATCTTTCCTATAAAATAAACATACAATGGTACTGAGCAGCTAGACTAACAGAAGGATAATATAAACTATAACGTTTCGGCAAATGCCTTCATAATCACAACTCAGCTCTATAACGTGACGGAAAGAATTGAGAAATGGCGGTGGCCATGATTTATGTACATTTCCTAGCGTTTCTAATATTTGATCAATCCATATTTTCGTAGTCGATCCTTGGGTATGATGCTCTTGCATCATTTGTTGAAGTGTCGCTGTGATGAATTTCGATCTTTCTGACTTATCACGCAGCCAAACAATTGTAAGTGTTGTTTCTTTTTTAAATTCAATAGCGGAAATTATTCCTATTTTTTTTTTTTTTAGTTTTTCATTTCTGAGTTTATCTCTCAGGCTGTTTCCTATCATGCCTTTAGTCACGTAAATATGGCCTTTTGATTCTATACCATTTTCAAATCAGCATTCCACTGATTGCTTTCTTTTCGACTTTCGTGTTTATATAGCAGTTCCTCTTTACTGTTTTGTACCTAATAACGGCTTTTGCCAAAACGTCATAGTTTGCCTCGTCTCTATACTAGATTAGCTGCTTGAAACAGTTTTCTGTCTATTTGGCATACTTCAACACTTCTGTGAATCTACATTTCATTTTACAAGACCAGCCTTTATAGTTATCGTAGAAGTAACCAGTGATTTTGTTTTAGCCGGAACGACTTCCGGTAACCTTCAAGACATTAACAGTTACTGGACTTTATAACTGACTTACTGCTTAATGTTCATTTCATTTGATAAATATATGACCCATTATAATACAAGTTGTAGACCAGAGCTGCAGGCACTTGGTAGGCCACGATTTTCTATTTTTATTGCGTGGGATGATTGTGTTCAAGAAAACTTTCTTTCAGGAAAAATCAATGGGAGGCGCTAACAGTTTTCTTGACGTGTCCTCTGATGAGGTGAGTCGTTGAGAAACCACCATTAACCCTTCTTGACTTGTCCTGTGATGAGGTGAGTCGTTGAGAAACCACCATTAACTCTTCTTGACGTGTCATGTGACGAGGTGAGTCGTTGAGAAACCACCATTAACCCTTCTGTACGTGTCATGTGACGAGGTGAGTCGTTGAGAAACCACCATTAACTCTTCTTGACGTGGCATGTGACGAGGCGAGTCGTTGAGAAACCACCATTAACTCTTCTTGACGTGTCATATGACGAGGTGAGTCGTTGAGAAACCACCATTAACCCTTCTGTACGTGTCATGTGACGAGGTGAGTCGTTGAGAAACCACCATTAACTCTTCTTGACGTGGCATGTGACGAGGCGAGTCGTTGAGAAACCACCATTAACTCTTCTTGACGTGTCATGTGACGAGGTGAGTCGTTGAGAAACCACCATTAACCCTTCTTGACGTGTCATATGACGAGGTGAGTCGTTGAGAAACCACCATTAACTCTTCTTGACGTGTCATGTGACGGGGTGAGTCGTTGAGAAACCACCATTAACTCTTCTTGACGTGTCATGTGGCGAGGTGAGTCGTTGAGAAACCTCCATTAACCCTTCTTGGCGTGATCTGTAAATAAAAAGCAGAATAGCTCAGGCCAAAATAGCATTTCAGAAAATTAAAAATATCTTATGCAACAAATCTATGTTAATAAAAATGAGAAAGAGAGTTCATCGGTGCTATATATAGTACCAATTCTGACCTATGGAAGCGAATCATGGACAGTGGACAAATAAATGAAAAGACGATTGGAGGCCACAGAGATGGGATTTCTCAGATGAATGTTGAAAGTTTCCTTTACAGCTAAAAAGACCAATGAGGAAGTTCTCAAAGAGGCCAACACAAAAAGGGAGCTCTTAAAAAAAAATCAGAAAGAAGCAATCAACATTTTTCGAGCACATCATGAGAAGATGAAAGTTGGAATACTTGGTTACAACTGGCAAAATAAAAGGAAAGAGAGATCGTGGGCGACAAAGAGAGAAAATACTGGATAGTTTGGTGTCATGGCATGGAAAACAGTCAACAACAGAACTAATACGATGCACTGTAGATAGAAGTTTGTGGAGGGACATGATCACCTACGCCAACCGGTATGGCACATGATGATGATGACGTGTTCTGTGATGAGGTGAGTCGTTGAGAAACCACTATTAACCCTTCTTGGCGTGTCCTGTGATGAGGTGAGTCGTTGAGAAACCACCATTAACCCTTCTTGACGTGTCCTGTGATGAGGTGAGTCGTTGAGAAACCACCATTAACCCTTCTTGACGTGTCCTGTGATGAGGTGAGTCGTTGAGAAACCACCATTAACCCTTCTTGACGTGTCCTGTGATGAGGTGAGTCGTTGAGAAACCACCATTAACCCTTCTTGACGTGTCCTGTGATGAGGTGAGAGAAACAACCATTAACTCAACTTTTCTCTTTTAATCTTTCCCCAGTCAATCTCTATCTAATTCTCTCTTTCACTGTAGTCTATGAACTGACTCATTTGACTCCTATCCTACACGTCGCTGTTGTTATTATCCTACACGTCGCTGTTGTTATTATCCTACACGTCGCTGTTGTTATTATCCTACACGTCGCTGTTGTTATTATCCTACACGTCGCTGTTGTTATTATCCTACACGTCGCTGTTGTTATTATCCTACACGTCGCTGTTGTTATTATCCTACACGTCGCTGTTGTTATTGTCCTACACGTCGCTGTTGTTATTATCCTACACGTCGCTGTTGTTATTATCCTACACGTCGCTGTTGTTATTATCCTACACGTCGCTGTTGTTATTATCCCACACGTCGCTGTTGTTATTATCCTACACGTCGCTGTTGTTATTATCCTACACGTCGCTGTTGTTATTATCCCACACGTCGCTGTTGTTATTATCCCACACGTCGCTGTTGTTATTATCCTACACGTCGCTGTTGTTATTATCCCACACGTCGCGGTTGTTATTATCCCACACGTCGCTGTTGTTATTATCCTACACGTCGCTGTTGTTATTATCCCACACGTCGCTGTTGTTATTATCCCACACGTCGCTGTTGTTATTATCCCACACGTCGCTGTTGTTATTATCCCACACGTCGCTGTTGTTATTATCCCACATGTCGCTGCTGTTGTTATCCCTCTTCCACTGTCTGACTTTGTGTTTTTACCTGCTGCAAAACATGCGAAGATGTACTAATGAATATTCTTGAAGATATCATTCCTCTTCATAAAACGTTCGCCTGTAGTCGTCATGTTAACCTATTTCTCTTCATAATACGTTCGTGTAGTCGTCATGTTAACCTATTTCTCTTCACAATACGTTCGTGTAGTCGTCATGTTAACCGATTTCTCTTCACAATACGTTCGTGTAGTCGTCATGTTAACCGATTTCTCTTCACAATACGTTCGTGTAGTCGTCATGTTAACCGATTTCTCTTCATAATACGTTCGTGTAGTCGTCATGTTAACCGATTTCTCTTCATAATACGTTCGTGTAGTCGTCATGTTAACCGATTTCTCTTCATAATACGTTCGCCTGTAGTCGTCATGTTAACCGATTTCTCTTCATAATACGTTCGCCTGTAGTCGTCATGTTAACCGATTTCTCTTCATAATACGTTCGTGTAGTCGTCATGTTAACCGATTTCTCTTCACAATACGTTCGCCTGTAGTCGTCATGTTAACCGATTACTCTTCACAATACGTTCGCCTGTAGTCGTCATGTTAACCGATTTCTCTTCACAATACGTTCGTGTAGTCGTCATGTTAACCGATTTCTCTTCACAATACGTTCGTGTAGTCGTCATGTTAACCGATTACTCTTCACAATACGTTCGCCTGTAGTCGTCATGTTAACCGATTTCTCTTCACAATACGTTCGTGTAGTCGTCATGTTAACCGATTTCTCTTCATAATACGTTCGTGTAGTCGTCATGTTAACCGATTTCTCTTCACAATACGTTCGTGTAGTCGTCATGTTAACCGATTACTCTTCACAATACGTTCGCCTGTAGTCGTCATGTTAACCGATTACTCTTCACAATACGTTCGCCTGTAGTCGTCATGTTAACCGATTCCTCTTCACAATACGTTCGCCAGTAGTCGTCATGTTAACCGATTCCTCTTCACAATACGTTCGCCTGTAGTCGTCATGTTAACCGATTCCTCTTCACAATACGTTCGTGTAGTCGTCATGTTAACCGATTCCTCTTCACAATACGTTCGTGTAGTCGTCATGTTAACCGATTTCTCTTCATAATACGTTCGTGTAGTCGTCATGTTAACCGATTTCTCTTCACAATACGTTCGTGTAGTCGTCATGTTAACCGATTCCTCTTCATAATACGTTCGTGTAGTCGTCATGTTAACCGATTTCTCTTCATAATACGTTCGTGTAGTCGTCATGTTAACCGATTCCTATTCACAATACGTTCGTGTAGTCGTCATGTTAACCGATTTCTCTTCACAATACGTTCGCCTGTAGTCGTCATGTTAACCGATTACTCTTCACAATACGTTCGTGTAGTCGTCATGTTAACCGATTCCTCTTCACAATACGTTCGTGTAGTCGTCATGTTAACCGATTTCTCTTCATAATACGTTCGCCTGTAGTCGTCATGTTAACCTATTTCTCTTCAGACTCTGCGTTATAGCTCTAAAGGTTTGGTCATCTAACGAGACAGAAACAGATAGACAAACTACACGGCCATCAAGAAGCACTATTGCAATAACAGAACGAGTCGATGACTTTGAAGAATGATTGATATGCAAAAAATTAGTAAACAAACAAAAACATGACAACGGAAGTCATCATCTTTGGGTACCGTCTGCACATCGAAGCTTTTCTAGCATAGAGCACCATTTTCCACTGCTTTTGCCTTGATGGTGAACGTTGTCATAGGTTCACCTGTCCACCTATTGATGTTATCAGTCCACTTTAGCCTTGGTCAACCTCTACCTCGACTACATTCTACCTTTCCTTCTAAGATGACATTTAGTAGGGTTCTGTGTGCTTTTACATGACCCAAAAGTTTCAGTTCTCTTTTACGAATTGTGTTAAGTAGTTTATCCCCCCCCCCCATTTTCCTCTGATTTAGAACTTCCTTGTTTCTCTTATTTTCCTTCCTTCCAATTCTCCCCATTTTTATATAAATCCACATTTCAAAGGCTTCAATTTTGTGCTCTGATTTCTTGTTTAATATCCATGTTTCTGCACCATACAGGAAGTTGAATAAATTTAATACATTTTACAATTCGTAGGTTTAGTTCTGATGTTACCTGCTTTGATGTGTTTATATTGTTCAGGCTGTTATAATTGCTTTTTGCCATTTCTATTCTTGACAAGTAGCCACTAACGAACGAGAAAAATACAGCAAACTATCTCTCCCCTCGACGTTGAAAGGCAAATGAGAAAGGAAAGACAAAGTGTTTGAGACAAATCAGACGTAGTTCGCTTATTCTAACACAAGAGTAATGAGAATAGTATGATTAGGCATAAAATATTGGTGGCATTAAACAACACACGGAGAATTCAAGTACGTCATATGTGATATATAAATGAAGAAAATATTGGTGGCATTAAACAACACACGGAGAATTCAAGTACGTCATATGTGATATATAAATGAAGAAAATATTGGTGGCATTAAACAACACACGGAGAATTCAAGTACGTCATATGTGATATATAAATGAAGAAAATATTGGTGGCATTAAACAACACACGGAGAATTCAAGTACGTCATATGTGATATATAAATGAAGAAAATATTGGTGGCATTAAACAACACACGGAGAATTCAAGTACGTAATATGTGATATATAAATGAAGAAAATATTGGTGGCATTAAACAACACACGGAGAATTCAAGTACGTCATATGTGATATATAAATGATGAAAATATCGCGACGTCATCAATGGAGGAGATCAAGTAAGCCAATCGATGTGCAGCGTATGATGGAAAGCATAGGCTTAATACAGTTACTGAAGAGATCCTAATCTATTTTCTGTGTTTATTGATGTTTGTCTGATGTGTCAATTGGGATAAGTAAATTTATTTATATCATCATCATCATGTGCATGCCGTGCGCGAGACGCTTATGACAAATCGCAACTCAAATCATACACAATATGCACATTCAGGTTTCTTTTGTGCTTACACCTGCTTCGTTTTTCTCTGTACGTTAAACAAGATGTTTTGCAAAGAAATTAGTAGGCAGTCACCGGTATTCTTCGTGAAATATTGAAATAAAAAACTGCCTTATTTAGTTAGAACGTCTCTAAACACTAAAACAGCCCAGAATCGGTTCTTCACCTTATTCCTTCTGTACTTTTCCCTTTATATATGAAACAAACCGTTACCTGTTTAGAGTGCATTTTATGATTTTATTTGAGTGTTATTATTTGTTCTAGTATACAGGAGCATTAAACCGGGTAGAGATTATGTTCTCAGTTAGAGAAGTTAATTTTCTAGATGAAACACCTTGTGAAGCTGCTGTCCTAGATGAAACACATTGTGGATAACTGTCCTAGATGAAACGCCTTGTAGAACTGCTGTCCTATATGAAACACCTTTTGAATAGATGTCCTAGATGAAACACCTTGTGAAGCTGCTGTCCTATATGAAAGACCTTGTGAAGCTGCTGTCTTAGATGAAACACCTTGTTGATAACTGTTCTAGATGAAACGCCTTGTGAAGCTGCTGTCCTATATGAAACGCCTTGTAAAGCTGCTGTCCTATATTAAACGCCTTGTGAAGCTGCTGTCCTATATGAAACGCCTTGTAAAGCTGCTGTCCTATATGAAACGCCTTGTAGAACTGCTGTCCTATATTAAACGCCTTGTGAAGCTACTGTCCTATATTAAACGCCTTGTGAAGCTGCTGTCCTATATGAAACGCCTTGTGAAGCTGCTGTCCTAGGTCCTATATGAAACACCTTCTGAATAGCTGTCCTAAATGAAATACCATGTGAATAGCCGTCCTAGATGAAACATATTGTGAAGCTGCTGTCCAAAATAAAAGACCTTGTGACGCTGCTGTCCTAGATAAAAGACCTTGTGACGCTGCTGTCCTAGGTGAAACGACTTGTGAAGCTGCTGTCCTAGGTGAAAAACCTTGTAACGCTGCTGCCCTAGGTGAAACACCTTGTAACGCTGCTGTCCTAGGTGAAACACCTTGTGAAGGTACTGTCCTAGGTGAAACATCTTGTGAAGCTGCTGTCTTAGGTGAAACATTTGTGAAAATGCTGCCCTTTGTGAAACGCTTGTGAAGCTGCTGTCCTATGTGAAACACTTGAGAAGCTGCTGTCCTAGGTGAAACACATTGTGAAGCTGCTGTCTAAGGTGTAACACTTGAGAAGCTGCTGTCTTAGGTGAAACACTTGAGAAGCTGCTGTCTTACGTGAAACACTTGAGAAGCTGCTGTCTTAGGTAAAACACTAGAGAAGCTGCTGTCTTAGGTGAAACACTTGAGAAGCTGCTGTCCTAGGTGAAACACTTGAGAAGCTGCTGTCTTAGGTAAAACAATTGTGATCTTGCTGTCCTAGGTGAAACAATTCTGAAGCTGCTATCCTAGGAGAAACACTTGAGAACTGCTGTCCTAGGTGAAACAATTCTGAAGCTGCTATACTAGGTAAAACACTTGAGAACTGCTGTCCTAGGTGAAAAAATTGTGTAGCTGCTGTCCTAGGTGAAACACTTGAGAAGCTGCTGTCCTATGTGAAACACTTGAGAAGCTGATGTCCTAGGTGAAACAATTGTGAAGCTGCTGTCCTAGATGAAACGCCTTGTGAAGCTGCTGTCCTAGATGCAACACCTTGTGAATAGCTGTCCTAAATGAAACGCTTTGTGAAGCTGCTGTCCTAGATGAAACACCTTTTAAATAACAGTTCTAGGTGAAACACCTTGTGAAGCTGCTGTCCTAGATAAAACACCTTGTGAATAGCTGTCCTAGATGAAAAATCTTGTGATTAGCTGTCCTAGACGAAACGATTTGTAGAACTGCTGTCCTAGATGAAACGCCCTGTGAAGCTGCTGTCCTATATGAAACACCTTCTGAATAGCTGTCCTAAATGAAATACCATGTGAATAGCCGTCCTAGATTAAACATATTGTGAAGCTGCTGTCCATGATAAAACACATTGTGACGCTGATGTCCTAGGTGAAACACCTTGTGAAGCTGCTGTCCTAGGTAAAACACGTTGTGACTCTGCTGTCCTAGGTGAAACACATTGTGAAGGTGATGTCCTAGATAAAACACTATTTACGCTGCTGTCCTAGGTGAAACACCTTGTGAAGGTGCTGTCCTAGGTGAAACGCTTGAGAAGCTACTGTCTTAGGTGAAACACTTGAGAAGCTGCTGTCCTAGGTGAAACACTTGAGAAGCTGCTGTCCTAGGTGAAACATTTGAGAAGCAGCTGTCCTAGGTGAAACACCTTGTGAAGGTGCTGTCCTAGGTGAAACATCTTGTGAAGCTGCTGTCCTATGTGAAACACTTGAGAAGCTGCTGTCCTAGGTGAAACACTTGAGAAGCTGCTGTCTTACGTGAAACACTTGAGAAGCTGCTGTCTTAGGTGGAACAATTGTGAAGCTGCTGTCTTAGGTGAAACACTTTGAGAAGCTACTGTCCTAGGTGAAACAATTGTGAAGCTGATGTCCTAGATGAAACACTTGAGAAGCTGCTGTCCTAGGTGAAACAATTGTGAAGCTGCTGTCCTAGCTGAAACACTTGAGAAGCTTCTGTCCTAGGTGAAACACTTGAGAAGCTGATGTTCTAGATGAAACAATTGTGAAGCTGCTGTCGTAGATGAAACACCTTGTGAAGCTGCTGTCCTAGTTGAAACACCGTGTGAATAACGTCCTAGATGAAACACCTAGTGAAGCTGCTGTCCTAGATGAAATATCTTGTGAATAGCTGTCCTAGGTGAAACACCTTGTGAAGCTGCTGTCCTATATGAAACATCTTGTGAATAGCTGTCCTAGATGAAACGCCTTGTGAAGCTGCTGTCCTAGATGAAACATCTTGTGAATAGCTGTCCTAGGTGAAGCACATTGTGAAGCTGCTGTCCTAGATGAAACATCTTGTGAATAGCTGTCCTAATTGAAAAACCTTGTGAAGCTGCTGTCCTAGATGAAACATCTTGTGAATAGCTGTCCTAGGTGAAACACCTTGTGAAGCTGCTGTCTTAGATGAGACACTTTGTGAATTCTGACCCGGTATAACATTCGTTGTTTATAACACCAAATAAAAATACAACAAATACAATCTTCATAATATGCGCTTAAAACAGGAAACAATGCATTCAGATAACAGGAAAAGTACAGAAGGACTAAGATGGAGAATCGATTCTGGAATGTGTTAATGTAGAAGGCGTCCCAGGTGGGACACTTTGTGAAGCTCTTGTCCCAAGTGGGACACGTCTAACCTCTGGTTGTAACCCGAGGTAGACGAGATTGAATACACAATCCTATCGGAAATGAACTATCAAAATTAATCTGCCATGTTAAATTTCAGCACTTGAAGGAACCATTGGAAATTTGAAAATCTGTAACAGTAAGCTGTATGCTGTTGCCTGGGCTTAGGTGTCAAAAATAAGAGTAAAATGTCCACCACATTCATACTAATTAAATAATTTTTTTTAATAACTCTGGGGACAGCGCCGTTGGTATGGAACTCGTACTCGGTGCTGAACTGTAATTATGTCCTGTCTAATATTGGGTATGTTGTTGGTGGTTTTAAAACAAACGGGAAAAATAAATATCATCTTATATCAGAGACAATTGCTGCTTTTGAGCAACGTGAGAGCGTTGGTTACGAAAATCTCAATGGTGATACCAATTTTAAGTTTTTTTTTTTTTTTTTTTTTTTTGGCGTTCGCCAGCTTTTACCTCTGATGAAGTCCCTAGAGACTAGGAACTGAATTTTCCGTGTTAATCTATTTTTCCCTGGCAGCCGTGTGCACAGGGGTCCGCTGGCCGCACAGGCAAATAACTCCGCCTTCGGAGGTGCCCATATTTTTTTCCGTTGATGAGTCATTGACGCTTCAAGCCGGGCCTAGCTGTTGAGACCAGGAATGGTGTCCGCAGAGAGAAGTCATAAATAAAAATCCCAAATGATGCAGCTAGGATTTGAACCCACAACCTCTCTGTCTCGAGGCCGGTGTCTTGTCTGCTGCTGTTCTGACACTGGCTGCTGTTGATGTAAAGACTTTTACAACGATACTTTATCTTCTTTATATGAATAGGTGCACTACATGAAAAGGCCGGCGTCTTGTCTGCTGCTGTTCTGACACTGGCTGCTGTTGATGTAAAGACTTTTACAACGATACTTTATCTTCTATATATGAATAGGTGCACTACATGAAAAGGCCGGCGTCTTGTCTGCTGCTGTTCTGACACTAGCTGCTGTTGATGTAAAGACTTTTACAACGATACTTTATCTTCTATATATGAATAGGTGCACTACAGGAAAAGGCCGGCGTCTTGCCTCGAGACCAACCATTCTCCGAATTTTAAGTTTAAAATAAATCCAAACTGGTGGCATATAATCTGCTCTTTTCAATTTTCAACAAGCATTTTATCCTTCATTTTCACAACGTAAAATCGGAACTAAGATTTGTATCCCCAGTCTCAGATCCTACAAAATAATGCAATCTTCATCCCAACGTTGTGCTACCAATGCTTGGCCTGGACCCTAGATGCAAGAACAATAAGAAAAATATACTCTACTGAGATGAAATGTGTTAGACGAATGACAGGAAACAGCATGAGAGATAACATCAGAAATTAAGAACTGTGGAAAAAAGCTAGGGATATCTCCCGCCATAGAATACATAAATAAACAATAGATAAAATGGTTTGGCCACGTGACAGGGCAGAAAGATCAAAATACAACACAACGGGCCGTCAATAAACGGTGCGAAAACACCAGACCCAAGGGTCGACCACGAAAAAAGATGGATTGGCGGAATATTAGAAACACTAGTAAACATAACAGCAACAGAGGCGAACAGAAGAGCAAAAGGCGACAAATTATACCTCCCCTCGACGCTGAAAGGCGAATGATGAAGAAAAGAAGAACAATAAGTAAAAGAGACTGCAAAGTCCTACCTATTGTTTGATTTCATCTTCCCATTTCTTTGGGATTGTATTGTAATGTACTCGTTTTACCTCTAGAGTTATTTCCTTGTTGGACAATAGTAGTGACAGCTGTCCTATGATTTAACAAGCTTTGTTGCATCTTGAGTCTATTTCTGCTGTTTGTGAATTGTTTGTCACTAGACTTCCTAGGTATTTCAATTTCTCTACTTATTTTACTTGTCTGCCGTCTAAAGTTATGTTAATGTTCTGTTTCTCTTCTGTGATATATATTCATGACTTCTGTCTTGTTGATGTTGATTTTCATGTTATATATTGTGCCTGTGCTGTTGAGTTTATTTAAGTGTTCTTGTAGGTCTTATAATGTTCCATGTATGAGTGCCTGATCGTCTGCAAATAGAAGCTCGTTGATCTCCTCTGTCCCCGACGGGCTGATATAGTCAATGTACGTAAAAAAAATAGTGGTGGGGGGGGGGAATAGTACGCAGCCCTGTCTTACACCTGATCTAAGTTCCAAGGGATCGAACCTGCTGCTGTTCTGACACTAGCTGCTGTTGATGTAGAGACTTTTACAGCGATACTTTGTCTTCTATATATGGATAAGTGCACTACAGGAAACATGGCGATCCTAGCTTCTGTTAGCCAGCCTGTTTTGACGCAGACTGTTACCGGCGATGACCACGAGGAGGCAGAAGCTATGTCTTGGTCAGCTGATGGCGTACCGACCCTGCTGTTGCGACTGTAGATCACATGCGCTTAAGCTCCCCATTGAAAAACCTAGTTTGAGTTGGTGATGAACACAACAGCAGAAACCTACATAACTTACCTGTCACAGGTGCGGTGATTAGGGATCTGGTCTTTCGAGAATAGAAAAGATCGAGCTCGATGACGACCTACTAGATCCTCCCATCCTTAAATAGGTCATTCTGTTTTTTTCCTTTTTTTTCTGGGAAAGAAAATCGACTCTGGTATAATTCTGGCCATATTGCCCAAAGATGGGTCGATGATTTCACAAAAAAATATGGATATGAACACTTAATCCCCAGCGCTCCGGGAGCAAACGGGAATTTCTTTCTTTTAACCACTCCCTGTCTTTGTTTCTGTCTTTTTTGTGTATGTGTTAATATTATCAATAATGATCAACGGCCCAGAAAGCGAAAACAGCAAAGTGTGTGGTACACAGGAGGCATGTTCAGAACACGAAAGACGAACATGGCTGACCACCGTGAAAGAGATTGGAGCCTCATCACGTACCAGTCCAGAGGAAGCCATGGAGAGTCGGAGAAATTCGAACTTATGTCGGAGGAAAGATCTTAAAATAAGTACTTGGAATGTTAGGACTCTATATCAACAAGGGAAATTGGAAAATCTAATTCAAGAAGCAGAACGAATAAATATAGATATTTTAGGCATATCAGAGACTAGATGGAAGGAATGTGGGTACATTGAAGACGAAAAATATACATTTATATACTCAGGAAACACAACAGAACATCAAAGGGGGGTAGGAATACTGATAAAAAGAGAGCTACAAAAATATATAAGTACCCACTGGACATACAGTGATAGGATTATACTACTCAAGTTGAAAGCAAAACCATTCGACATAGCAATAATACAGACATATGCACCTACTCAAGACTACACAGATGAACAAATAGAGGCATACTATGAAGACCTAAATAAAGTTATGAAGCAAGTGAAATCTTCAGACATCTTGATTGTAATGGGTGACATGAACGCTAAAGTAGGAAAAGGTAGATATAAGACAATTATAGGAAATCATGGTTTAGGAAAAAGAAATGACAGAGGAGAAAGATTAATACAATTCTGTGAAGAAAACAGGCTGATAATATGTAACACCTACTTTGAGCAAGAGAAAAGGAAACTATACACATGGAAAAGCCCTGGAGATAGGAAGAGGAATCAAATAGATTACATAATGATAAAAGAAAGGTTCCGTAACAGCGTAAAGAAAGCCAAAACCTACCCAGGAGCAGATATTAATTCTGATCATAATCCTGTAATGATTAAAATGAAAATCAAACTAAAGAGAAACAAGCAAAAATCTGATTCATCAACAAACCCACTCGACATAACAGCTTTAAATCAAAAAGATATTAAAGATACCTATACAATACAAGTAAAGAACACATACCAGAAGCTGCTAGAGGAAGGAATTGAACAATACAGAAGAGAAAATCCTGATGAAAAAGTAACAACCAAATGGCAATGCATAAAGAAAAGCATACAAAAAGCCTGCGACACCTTACCCAAAAGAGAAAAGAACAAAAAACAAAAATGGATAACTAACACCATCTTAGAAAAAATGGAAGAAAGGAGACAAGCGAAGAACACTGCCCAATACAATAAAATAGATAATGAGATACGCAAAATGTGCAAAAAGGCAAAAGAAGACTGGCTCAGCCAAAAATGTAGAGAAATAGAAACTATGGAAAGCAAACAAGACCTAAGAGGAATGCACACAGAAATAAAGAGAATGACTAATAAAAATAAAAAAGCCACAGAAGGTGGATGCATTGCAGACAAAAAAGGAAAAATGCTAACAGACAATAAGGATATCATAGATAGATGGCAGGAATATATAACAGAACTATTTCATGATCAAAGGGACAAGAAACCAGTTATAAAATGTACATCAGGCTATAAAATCTTAAAATCTGAGGTGGAAAAAGCTATAAAAACAATGAAAAGGGAAAAGCAGCAGGACCTGAAAGCATACAGATAGAGATGATACAGGCACTTGAAGATTTTGGCATTGAAGTGATTACAGACATATGCAACGACATATACCACACAGGATACATACCAAATGAACTAAAAACATCAACTTTCATTGCATTGCCTAAAAAGAATGGTGCAGTTGAATGCAGTGACTTTAGAACAATAAGCCTAATGAGCCATGTTACAAAAATCTTGCTAAAAGTTATACAAGGAAGGATTCAGAATAAAATCAATACTGAATTAGATGAGCAGCAATTTGGATTTAGGAAAAATAGCGGGACAAAAGAAGCCATATTCTGCATGAGAACATTAATCGAAAAATACACAGAAGTAAACAAACCAATATATGCCTGCTTCATAGACTACACCAAAGCTTTTGATAGAGTACACCTCAAACAACTTATAGAATGCCTAAAAGAGATACATCTAGATGACATGGATATACGACTAATATGCAATCTATACTGGGAGCAAACAGCAATAATAAAATATAACAAAGAGTTCTCTACACCCATTGATATAAAAAGAGGAGTAAGACAAGGATGCATCCTATCACCAAGCTTGTTCAATCTATACACTGAGCAAATCTTTAAAAACATCATAGAGATGCCAGGCCTACAAATTAATGGAAAGATAATCAATAACCTAAGATATGCTGACGATACTGTACTACTAGCAGAAAATCCTAAAGACCTACAACAATTACTTAATGAAATAAACACGACAAGCAAAAAATATGGACTAGATATGAATATCAAAAAGACTAAAACTATGATCATAAACAAAGAAAATACTCAAAACCCACAAGTGGATATCAAAATTGAAGGAATAGACCTTGAGACAGTTCAGAACTATAACTACCTTGGACATACTATAACCAGTGATGGAAAATGTACAACTGAAATAAACAAAAGAATAGGAATGGCAAAAAGTAATTTTAATGTCATGAAGGACATACTAACATCAAAACAAATAACACCAGAGCTAAAACTAAAAATAGCAAAATGTTACATCTTCTCAATATTCCTATATGGTGCTGAAACATGGACATTAGACAAGAAAACAGAACAGAGAATTGAAGCCTTTGAAATGTGGATATATAGAAGAATAGGTAGAATTGGATGGAAGGAAAAGAAAACAAATGACAAAGTCTTAAAACAACTAAAAATGAAAAGAGAACTTCTGAACACAATTAGAACAAGACAAATGCGATTCTTAGGCCATGTTAAAAGACACAACAGCCTACTGAAAGTGATCCTGGAGGGGAAAATACAAGGTAAAAGAGGCAGAGGCAGACCAAGATTAACATGGACGAGTAACATCAAAAGATGGACAAATCAACCGATGACAACCTGCACCATCAAAGCAAGAGATAGAGCAAAATGGCGCTCCATGGTAGCCAACCTTCGTTGCGGAGACGGCACTCAATGATGATGTTAATATTAAAAACATGAAACATAAAAGGTAAAAAGTTCCTGCAGAAACATTAACATTTAAGTTATTTATTTAACTCGAAAAGATGTAAAGACAATAAATTGTTCCTGTTTGTCTCAAATAAATTAAATATGACAAGTCTTAGACGTAGCTGTACGCAAAGAGTAGGCAGCTGGGAGGCAATGACGATTCTTATAGGCTTACACGTAAGGAGAGCGTCTGGGACAGATCGCTGAAACACAACATCAGGATACTGAAACAAGTGCGCAGTTGAGGAGATTTGATGTTTGCAGGATTGTTGATGATTTTAACAGAAGACGTTTCTATTATTTACAACCGACTTCAAAGCGTGTACTGTAACTAATACATCCGGGTAATCTTTATGGGGTCATACTTTTTAAAATATTTGTTAATATCTTTCATGGGAAATCCTAGCTTTATTATGAGAAACTTGGTTATGACTGGACTGTTACGCCATTCTCCGGAAATGAAAGTAAATGTTCCCTCCACACTTTGCTAGGCGAATGTGGTGTTAGTGACCACGTTTTTCCACCACCGGGTCACATTGTTGGGACATGTGGTCGGTATCACTTCCTGCTTGTCTATACATCCCAGAACAAATCTCTGGAACCCATTTTTAGAGGCTGGGTGAACCCCGGAGCCTTGTCGGTCCAAAAAAAAAAGAAAACCCGGTACTTCTAGGATTTGAAAGCGATCCTTCTGATTAGGAAGCAAGCACGTTCCTAAAATATGAAAATTGGAAAAGAAACCGAGGACTAGCTGGTCTCGATGCAAGACGTCGGTCTCGAGACAGAGAGGTTGTGAGTTCAAATCCAAGGGAATGGTAATGTATATGGGAGGTCAAAAAGTAATGCACACCAATTTTTTTCTCGGCTAATAATAAAGATAGGAATATGAAATTTTGCACACTTGGAATATGACATGTTCCAATTATGTGTACCAAATTGCACAGCATTCTGATAAATATTACGCAATCTATGAACCGTTAAAATGGAGCTTGTCAACAATGTCCGTTACAAACAGCGAATTGTCATAGAATTTCTGGTTGCGGAAAAAGAAACTGTGGCAAACATTCATAAACGACTGTGTGCAGTGTACAAATGTTCTGCAGTCGATAGGAGCACAGTTAGTCGCTGGGTTCAGAGAATTAAAGCTGCAGAAAGTGTACGAGTGGAGCTGTATGACTTACCGCGTTCTGGACGTGTTGCCTCGGCTACCAGCACAGACATGTTAAACCGGGCTGATGCCATTATTCGTAAGGATAGGTGTATCACTAGTCAGCAATTGGCATTGCAACTTACAGTCAGCAAGGGAAGTGCAATCGCAATTTTTAAAACTCTCGGATATTCAAAGATTTGCGCTCGATGGGTTCCTCGGTGCCTAACAAATGATCACAGAGTTCAAAGGAAAACATTCTGTTCTGAATTGTTGGAGCGTTTCGGTGTTGAAGGAGAAATGTTTTTGTCAAAAATTGTTACCGGTGACGAAACGTGGGCACATTATTATGAGCCTGAAACAAAAATGCAGTCAATGGAATGGCATCATCCGCAGTCACCAAAAAGAAAAAAATTCAAAACATCTCCATCAGCCCGAAAGGTGATGATCACTGTCTTCTGGGACATTGATGGTGTGATTCTTGTTGATGTAATGACAAGAGGTGAGACAATCAACTCGACAGCTTACATCAATGCACTGACAAAACTCAAAAATCGGTTCCATAGAGTTCGGCCTAATAAGCCATCTGCAGATTTGTTGCTTCAACATGACAATGCACGCCTTCACACAAGTCTGGTAACACGGGAAGCAATCAACAAATTTGGTTGGACTGTACTGCCCCATCCTCCTTACAGCCCTGATCTGGCTCCCTCAGATTTCCATCTGTTTGGACCACTCACAAAATTCCTGCGTGGGACACACTTTGACAATGATGAGGGTGTGATCCGTGCAGTTAAAAAATGGCTACGCGAGCAGGACAAAACTTGGTACAAACGAGGCATTCATGACCTAGTTTCGCGTTGGCGTAAGGCAATACGCTTGGACGGAGATTATGTTGAAAAATAGGTAGTGTAAAGGGGATGTTCAGCTACAATCTGTGAAAATTTCACACATTTTGTCCGAATAGTTTCCGAGAAAAAAATTGGTGTGCATTACTTTTTGACCTCCCTACGTAGTATCAACAGTTCTATTCCATCCATTGAACCAGTTTCACCGCAGTCTGAAGTTTTCTATATTCGCTTCACCACTTGTAACAGCATTTTTCCAAAAAGCATTGGTAAATTTGGTTGATATTTTCGCTCCGTGCAAGTCCTACTTGACTGTAGAAACCACAATTTCAAACGTCCTTAGTCTCATCACGACATGCGTGGCAGGAAAAGGTGGCTCTATTCGTTTCTTCCCTTGACGTGAGGTAGTGGCTGTTTTTTTTTTTCTCTCGAAGTGGGCTAGTGGCTCTGTTAATTTCTTACCTTTATGTGGGGTAATGGTTCTGTTCTTTTCTTACCTTTACGTGAGGTAGTGGCTGTGTTCTTTTATACCCTTTACGTGGGCCAGTGGCTCTGTCCTTTTCTTACCTTTACGTGGGGTTGTAGCTCTGTTTTTTTCCCCCTTGACATGGAGCAGTGGCTCTGTACTTTTCTTACTTTGACGTGGGCAAGTGGCTCTGTACTTTTCTTACCTTTACGTCGGGTAGTGGCTCTGTTATTTCTACCCTTGATGTCGGCTAGTGGCTCTGTTATTTTCTACCTTTGACGTCAAGTAGTGGCTCTGTTATTTTCTACCCTTGACGTCGGCTAGTGGTTCTGTTATTTTCTACCCTTGACGTCGGGTAATGGCTCTGTACTTTTTTTCCCCTTGACATGGTGTAGTCAAAAAAAAAAAAAAGTAAAGTACCCCCGTCACGCCAAATGGCGTATAGGGAATATGGTGTTAATGACCATAAATTTTACAGACCTTCGGCACATGATTTTTTGGGGTAATGTGGTCGATATTACGCCCGTGCCGCTTTACTTTCCCAGAAAAAAATCCGGTACCCATTAAAGGCTGGGTGAACCCGAAGCCGTCGGTTGGGATCGAACCCTACCTCTTGTCCTTTGTAGTCCAGTTCACTAACCACTGAGCTATCGCGGCTCCAAACGTGGTGTAGTGGCTCTTTTATTTTCTTCCATGGGCGCGGGGTAGTGGCTCTGTACTTTTTTTTCGCTTGACGTGGTGTAGTGGCTCTGTACTTTTTTTCGCTTGACGTGGTGTAGTGGCTCTGTACTTTTTTTTCGCTTGACGTGGTGTAGTGGCTCTGTACTTTTTTTCGCTTGACGTGGTGTAGTGGCTCTGTTCTTTTTTTCGCTTGACCCCGGTAGCTATCAAAGTGTTTACATCAACACAAACTACGTAATACAAATACATTAAATCAGATGATAAGATTTGGTTCTTTGTTTATAGAAGGCCCCGGTATCACTGCAAACGAATTAAAGTCCATAATTGCTCAACCGCCCGTGCCAGTGGAATCATCCGAATTACTAACTCATCTGCCAAACAAAGAAAGGTAGCTATAGTCCACATCATAGCAGTTTCAGCACGCGCCAAAAGACATAAGGCGAAACCGCACAGAAAGTGGACACAGTTGGCTAACTGTTCCCTGCCATACGATATCATCATTCACCGTAAACAATTGGAATATTCAGATGATAAGAGCTACCACATACTAATAAACACTGTTTAAGTATTAGTAAAAAATATATATATGCTATATAATATTAGTGTAAACTAACAAATGCTTATCCAAGAGAAACAACTAAAACTTTGAGATTTTTTTTATGCATAAGACTAAACACACCAACATTTCTACCGTGAAAGGTTTTCGACAAGACAAACATTAACAAAGCAGTCTAGATGTCTAAACAATAAATTAGTCAAAGCAGGGTAAGTGACTACAATGTCAAGGCATGTGACTACAATGTAAAGATACGTGGTTTCAATGTCAAGGTATGTGACTACAATGTCAAGGTATGTGACTACAATGTCAAGGTATGTGACTACAATGTCAAGGCATGTGACTACAATGTCAAGGCATGTGACTACAATGTCAAGGCATGTGACTACAATGTAAAGGTACGTGATTTCAATGTCAAGGTATGTGACTACAATGTCAAGGTATGTGACTACAATGTCAAGGTATGTGACTACAATGTCAAGGCATGTGACTACAATGTAAAGGTACGTGATTTCAATGTCAAGGTATGTGACTACAATGTCAAGGCATGTGACTACAATGTAAAGGTACGTGATTTCAATGTCAAGGTATGTGACTACAATGTCAAGGTATGTGACTACAATGTCAAGGCATGTGACTACAATGTCAAGGCATGTGACTACAATGTAAAGGTACGTGATTTCAATGTCAAGGTATGTGACTACAATGTCAAGGCATGTGACTACAATGTAAAGGTACGTGATTTCAATGTCAAGGTATGTGACTACAATGTCAAGGCATGTGACTACAATGTAAAGGCACGTGATTTCAATGTCAAGGTATGTGACTACAATGTCAAGGCATGTGACTACAATGTCAAGGTACGTGATTTCAATGTCAAGGTAAGTGACTACAATGTCAAGGCATGTGACTACAATGTAAAGGTACGTGATTTCAATGTCAAGGTATGTGACTACAATGTCAAGGTATGTGACTACAATGTCAAGGTATGTGACTACAATGTCAAGGCACGTGACTACTAGTAGAGACACGTGACTACAATGTCAAGGCACGTGACTACAATGTCAAGGCACGTGACTACAATGTCAAGGCTTGTGACTACTAGTAGAGACACGTGACTACAATGTCAAGGCACGTGACTACAATGCCAAGGCACGTGACTACAATGTCAAGGCACGTGACTACAATGTCAAGGCACGTGACTACAATGTCAAGGCACGTGACTACAATGTCAAGGGACGCGGCTACACACCATCCCTGCTTTGCAGCAATGTGAAGGACAGCTAAAGTTTAGCGATGATCCAGTCACAATAAAATGCATGCTGAAGACTGGACAGTAAGATGCAAAACACAGTGCATCGAAATCCCACACTAAATTAATGATAACAAACATGATTATACATAAATAAACCCGATAATACAAAGCCAAAGCCTTAAGAGGAGAAACACTTTCGCCATGTATCCAGTGTGACGTAAAGTTAACTTTGTGTCTGTGATCATATTTCTAGGCCATGAGTTCATTTTTACTTATTTTTTTTAATTAATTTATTTATAGGGGACCTCGGTAGCCTAGCTGGTAAAACCACCTGACTGGACTACCGACGTTCGGACAACCCGTGTTCGATTCCCGCTGGGAGCAGTGTGGGTTGTACTCGTGGTTGGAACAAAAATACCCCTGCGATCGACCCAGCCGCTGGCAGAAATGGGTTACCAGGGTAGTACTCTGGGAAGGTGAGGAATGCCGCCTCGTATCGTGAGTACATCAATGCTTGAAGCGACATTGTCTAGAAGTCTCCGAACACTTTCTGGATGGGTGACCGAGCACATTTTGGTGAAAACTCGCGTGCTAAGACGCCAATTCAAGAGTCGTAATTTACCTTGACCATAATTTATTTATTTATTTATTTTTTTCGGGGGGGGGGGGGGGGGAAGGGGGGAGCGGCCATCACCTGCCAGTGTGGTTCCAGACAGAAATCTAAGAAGCCCATTAAAGCCTGGACTAGACAGGCTAGAAGTTTGTGATCCTGATCGAATTCAACCTCCAGACGTCAGCAGATCAGTTCTCTAGTCACTGCTCTACTGCTATTCCTACGGAGCTTAAAACGAGAGCTAATTCAGCGGCTTTATTTTACTCTTACCGTCCGCCGCTTCTACTTTTCAGCGCCCAGAGAAATTGAGTAATCGGGTCATAGCTCTGTATCACGTCACGTGCATTGTTCTCATCACCATGTCTTCTATTACATCAACCCATGTACTCCCCCTTTGCTGTGAGCGTTAAAGCTCTCTGATAGATAATGTCTGGTGGGGATTGTCCACATCATGTTTTTCTTTTATTATTCAAAATGATTCACCGCTAGAATTACTACATTATTTTCTCCACATTCTCATTTCCTATTTAGTCTCTACTATTTCAACTTTTTTTAGTAAAAAAAATTAAAAACACCAACTGATGACGGAGATATACAACTAATGAAAGAATACATAAATCATCATGACTGAGATATACAACTAATGAAAGAATACATAAATCATCATGACTGGTTATACAACTAATGAAAGAATGCATAAATCATCATGACTGGTTATACAACTAATGAAAGAATACATAAATCATCATGACTGGCTATACAACTAATGAAAGAATACATAAATCATCATGACTGGTTATACAACTAATGAAAGAATACATAAATCATCATGACTGGTTATACAACTAATGAAAGAATACATAAATCATCATGACTGAGATATACAACTAATGAAAAAATACATAAATCATCATGACTGAGATATACAACTAATGAAAGAATACATAAATCATCATGACTGAGATATACAACTAATGAAAGAATACATAAATCATCATGACTGATATATACAACTAATGAAAGAATACATAAATTATCATGACTGAGATATACAACTAATGAAAGAATACATAAATCATCATCATCATCACTAAGTGCCGTCTCCGCATCGAAGGTTGGCTATCACGGAGTGCCATTCCGCTTTGTCTCTTACTTTGATAGTGTAGGCTGTCATAGACTAACTTGTCCATCTTTTGATGTTACTCGTCCATGTTAGTCTTGGTCTACCTCTGCCTCTTTTACCTTGTATTTCCCTTTCAATATTATTTTTAGTAAGCGGATGTGTCTTTTAAAATGCCCCTAAAATTTCACTAATCTTGTTTGAATTGTGTTTAGCAGTTCTCTTCTTATTTTTAGCTGTTTTAAAACTTCATCATTTATACATAAGTAAATACATAACTAAATGTCCACAAATCATTTGCTTTCATAATTTTGTTTCCTTTATGTCTGACAGAAATGAATTACAACAAAGATCTGTAATCTGAAAGGACAAAGTTCAGGAAAGGAAAACAGAAACCCATAACAGCAGATGGATTTACGGAGCCGTAGGTGCTCGCGAGAGCTGACGGGCAGGGTGTTGCGGCTGAGGGCGAGTGTTGCTGTGTTGGACGGGGTAAAGGCGGCAACAGAACTTGAAAACAGAAGGTAGGCCAGAAGGAGGGAGTAGATTAGAATGAATAAACAGCTTCTGATAAGGTAATAGGAACAGTGGGAACTAATGCCGGGCGATTGCTCAGCTGCGACACGCAACACACATGTTGGAAATAGAAATATACAGGGGACGGTTTCAAGGGGAGGTTTTCAGTACGTGTGAACCTGGAGATGTTTATTAGGAAGGGAAATTAGTTGCGGGTCATAATACAAACAGCATGAGGTGTGCTGAAGACACAGTCTTAATCGCTATGTGTGAAAATGAGTTACAGAAAATAACTGACATTGTAGAGACTATCTATCTATCTATCTATCTATCTATCTATCTATCTATCTATCTATCTATCTATCTATCTATCTATCTATCTATCTATCTATCTATCTATCTATCTATCTATCTATCTATCTATCTATCTATCTATCTATCTATCTATCTATCCATCCATCCATCCATCCATCCATCCATCCATCCATCCATCCATCCATCCATCCATCCATCCATCCATCCATCCATCCATCCATCCATCCATCCATCCATCCATCCATCCATCCATCCATCTATCTATCTATCTATCTATCTATCTATCTAACTATCTATCTATCTATCTATCTATCTATCTATCTATCTATCTATCTATCTACCTGCTTGCCTGTCTGTCTTTATGACACATATTACCATTTCTGGTGTATGTCGGGGAGCTCACACCAGGACCAGAGAGATAAAGGCCACTTGGTCAAAGCAGTCGCAACGACGTGTGAGACTCAGGATTGTTATTTCACCAATTGGAGTGACGGAAAGCAATAATAAAGATCTTAGACGCAGCCGCAAACAAAGTAAAAACCCAAAAAGGAAAAAGATATCTCCAAAATACAATGTACAAATGTAGGCAATGGGAGGGTATTGAAACAGAATAATGAAGTCAAATACCCGTGAACGGTGTTTACTTCCGATCTTAGATGTACAATAGTCAGAAGATGTAAAATAGCCCTGGCAAATCTTGTATTTGAGGTTATTAAAAAGAGTGTGGGAAAAAGAGGGCGTTGGGTGATAATTTGTAGTTTATTTTGGTATTAGAAATAAGAATTATGATTAGGTCTTCTGTTTTATGTACAGCCAGTCTTGACATATAGAAGTGCATCATGGACAATCAGAGAAGTAATAAGAAAATAGTTGGAGGCCACAGCAATGTGGTTTTAAGGAAAATGTTGAGAATGTGCATGTTATTGATCAGCCACGGCGCAGGATTTACAAAAATAAACATTTTCAACTCCAACGTTAAGTGAGTCCTATTATATGGCTGTGAAACATGGAGAACAACAAAATTGACAATCACGAAGATACAGACTTTCATTAATGGATGCTTACGCAGAATAAAAGGATTGAAATGGTAGGACAAAATCACTAACATAGAATTAAGGGAATGTACCAGTCAAATACTAGTGGATAAAGAGATACAGCGAAAACGATGGCGCTGGATATGACACAAACTGCGAAAGCAAACTGAGAGTATTACACAACAGGCCCTTTTTTGGAATCCCCAGGGGAAAAGACAAAGAGGAAGACCAATCAATTCTTGGAGAAGACAGCCAGAAACAGAGATGAAGATGATGGGGAAGACATGGAATGATCTTAAAAGAATGGCAAGAAACAGAACGACTTGGAAAGTGTTTGTTGAAGACCTATGCTCCACCGGGAGCTGAAAGGTAGAAGACGGCGCAGGATTAGGAGAAAATCCAGGACACACTCATAATGAGTACTGAACAAGCTACCATCGCATGTTGTTGTCCCGACCCTTCCATCATGAAACAGGAGCCAAGTTCGCGAGATCACATGACTTGACCGCTGAAGAAGAACAAGATCAGAAAGAAGCCATCATTAATTTGTTAGTCACGTAGTGAGGATGGAACAGATGAAACTTACTGTGACAACTGAACGTATATGTGAACAAGATGTAGATGGAATCAGAAAGAAGCCATCATCAATTTGTTAGTCACGTAGTGAGGATGGAGCAGCTGGAACTTACTGTCACAACTGAACGTATATGTGAAAAAGATGCAGATTGAATCAGAAATAAAAAAAAAATATACCACAGTAAAGATAATGGTTTGGTTGAAAGTCAGCAACATAAATGATAAAGAACGGAGAGATATGAGAGTTGAGGAGACTTGTGGCAACCTAAGTTTTCAGACACGATATTTGATGATGATGATAATAATAATAATAATGATGATGATGATGATGATGATGAGAAAGATATCAAAGCATGCTCATCGTCCCACCCCCACACCTCTTTTTCCCCACTTCTAGCCCCCAGGCATGTTCGTTGTGGGTCACCAACTATCCTGAACTTTGCGGGCAGCCCGATGCAAGATTTGACATGCACAATTTATGATACAATATGACAGTTGAAATTGTGCCACAAAATTAACTTGTTGTTTTAAATTGTCTGAATTTATATAATGGAAACGTACGATAATATATAAAGAATTATCTCAAAGAATATATCCCAGCTTTCGTCGACGCACGCCAGCTTTCACCTCTGGCGAAGTCCCTACATACTTGGAAATGAAGTGCGTGTCTTAATCCGTTTTACCATGGCAGCCATGTGCACGGGGATCCCTCGCCGCACAGGCAGATAACTCCGTCTTCAGAGGTACTCATATTTTTTTTCCGTCGATGAGTAATTGACGTTTCAAGCCGGGCCTCGCTGCTGAGACCAGGGGGTGAATAACAGGTACTGGAGAAAACGGTTTAATTGCGAGACAGTTATTGACACGTCATCACTATCCATATAGCAACCCCTCGGGCTGAAAGAGACAACCCCAAAATACCATTACTAGCGTGACGTATGCAAGCTATAACCGGCAGACGTCATTCTACTCAACAGCACCCTTGCTCGCAAAGTTGAAAACGATACAATAGTCATGGGTTTTCCAGGGATTCACATTCAGCCAGCAGGCTTAATATATAGATGACGATGTTGCATCTTCTTGCAGTTTCTGCCGTCAATTGCGTTTAGAAGTCCAGCCGGCTTTCTGTCTGTGTTCATAACCGTCTTGTGAGTACATGTGAATGATTTCGCTCAGTAAGTCTTTTGACATATCTTTCTCGTACGATCTCGTTCAGTAAGTTTTTTGTCAGATCTTTCTCGTACGATCTCGTTCAGTAAGTTTTTTGTCAGATCTTTCTCGTACGATCTCATTCAGTAAGTTTTTTGTCAGATCTTTCTCGTACGACTTCGTTCAGTAAGTTTTTTGTCAGATCTTTCTCGTACGATCTCGTTCAGTAAGTTTTTGTCAGATCTTTCTCGTACGACTTCGTTCAGTAAGTCTTTTGACAGATATTTCTCGTACGACTTCGTTCAGTAAGTCTTTTGACGGATCTTTCTCGTACGATCATGTTCTGTAAGTCTTTTGACAGATCTTTCTCATACGATTTCGTTCAGTAAGTCTTTTGACAGATCTTTCTCGTACGACTTCATTCAGTTAAGTCTTTTTACAGATCTTTCTCATACGATATCATTCAGTAAGTCTTTTGACAGATGTTTCTCATTTCTATTACTTATAAGTTTCGCGTCCTTCGTAATAAACTATAATCTACGTTCTGGAACTGCAAACTGGTGAGAATAATTTTACAAATGATCTCCCCATGCCATAAATCTTCTCTTTAAACCAATGAAAAGAACATTCGTAATTCTTAAACTTTGAAAATCCTGAAATATTATTCAGAATCTTTGAAGTTTTTGGTGTTTCTGGAAATTAAGGATACACACTTACTGCTTCAGCAACTATTTTTTGTAAGATTTACTTCAGCTACCACTTGAACAACACTTTCCTAATGAGTCACTAAGAGTTGCATTTTCTACACAAGCAACGACTCTTTCCCATGAGTCACTAAGAGTTGCATTTCCTACACAAGCAACAACACTTTCCCATGAGTCACTAAGATTTGCATTTCCTACACAAGCAACAACACTTTCCTATGAGTCACTAAGAGTTGCATTTCCTACACAAACAACAGCACATTCTCATGAGTCACTAAGAGTTGCATTTCCTACACAAGCAACAACACTTTCCCATGAATCACTAAGAGTTGCATCTCCTACACAAGCAACAACACTTTCCCATGAGTCACTAAGAGTTGCATCTCCTACACAAGCAACAACACTTTCCCATGAATCACTAAGAGTTGCATTTCTTACACTAGCAACAACACTTTCCCATGAGTCACTAAGAGTTGCATATCCTATACAAGCAACAACACTTTCCCATTAGTCACTAAGAGTTGCATCTCATACACAAGAAACAGCACTTTCTCTTGAGTCACTAAGAGTTGCATTTCCTACACAAGCAACAACACTTTCCCATGAGTCACTAAGAGTTGCATTTCCTACACAAGCAACAAAACTTTCCCATGAGTCACTAAGAGTTGCATTTCCTACACAAGCAACAACACTTTGCCATGAGTCACTAAGAGTTGCATTTCCTACACAAACAACAGCACATTCTCATGAGTCACTAAGAGTTGCATCTCCTACACAAGCAACAACACTTTCACATGAGTTACTAAGATTTGCATTTCCTACACTAGCAACAGCACTTTCGATGAGTCACTAAGAGTTGCATCTCCTACACTAGCAACGGCACTTTTCCATGAGTCACTAAGAGTTGTATTTCCTACACAAGCAACGGCATTTTCCCATGAGTCACTAAGAGTTGCATCTCCTACACAAGCAACGGCATTTTCCCATGAGTCACTAAGAGTTGAATCTCCTACACTAGCAACATCACTTTCCCATGAGTCACTAAGAGTTGAATCTCCTACACTAGCAACAGCACTTTCCCATGAGTCACTAAGAGTTGCATCTCCTACACAAGCAACAGCACTTTCCCATGAGTCACTAAGAGTTGCATTTCCTACACAAGCAACAGCACTTTCCCATCAGTCACTAAGAGTTGAATCTCCTACACAAGCAACAACACTTTCCCATTAGTCACTAAGAGTTGCATTTTCTACACAAGCAACAACACTTTCCCATGAGTCACTAAGAGTTGCATATCCTACACAAGCAACAACACTTTCCCATTAGTCACTAAGAGTTGCATCTCCTACACAAGCAACAGCACTTTCTCTTGAGTCACTAAGAGTTGCATTTCCTACACAAGCAACAACACTTTCTCTTGAGTCACTAAGAGTTGCATTTCCAACACTAGCAACGGCACTTTCCCATGAGTCACTAAGAGCTGCATTTCCTACACAAACAACAGCACTTTCACATGAGTTACTAAGAGTTGCATTTCCTACACTAGCAACAACACTTTCCATGAGTCACTAAGAGTTGCATCTCCTACACTAGCAACGGCACTTTCCCATGATTCACTAAGAGTTGTATTTCCTACACAAGCAACGACATTTTCCCATGAGTCACTAAGAGTTGCATCTCCTACAAGTTGCATCTCCTACACTAGCAACAACACTTTCCCATGAGTCACTAAGAGTTGCATCTCCTACACAAGCAACAACACTTTCCCATGAGTCACTAAGAGTTGCATCTCCTACACTAGCAACAACACTTCCCCATGAGTCACTAAGAGTTGTATTTCCTACACAAGCAACGGCATTTTCCCATGAGTCATTAAGAGTTGAATCTCCTACACTAGCAACAACACTTTCCCATGAGTCACTAAGAGTTGCATCTCCTACACAAGTACGCCTTGTTTCTGAAAGACTTAGATGATATCATTCTATCACGAAATATTAATAGGGAATATTTTTCTCATTTATTTTTCCACGAAGGTTCATGACTTCAATGAAACGACCACTGACGTAGATTCAAAGGATAACCAGTCAAGGCTTTTTGGATCTCTACAATCACACAGTAAAAGAGTAGAAATCCGTAACTCCTGCTTGCTGCCGGATCTACTGAGTAGTGCTCTGTGCACACCGTGAGCTGTGTGTTTCATCTAGATGGTGTTTTTATATTCATATTGCTTACGATGAATGATGATATCGTATGACGAAGTTCAGCTGCGTTCACTGTCGGTGCTATAATAAGCCTCATGTCTTTTGACGTGTTCTGTGTTTGCTACGATGGGGACTGCAACAGCCTTTCTTTGTTTGGATATTCGATGAGATGTTAATTCGGATGATTCGACTGGCACGGGCGTTTGAGCAATTATGGATTTCCATTCTTTTGCTGTGTTACCGGGGCCTTCGAATAACCATAACCATAATCCGTCACGCTTCGTTATGGGAAGAATATGGTGTTAATTAATATCTATCTATTGTCCTTTCGAGCCGAAGACGGCACATAGGGCAGAACCACAATCTCAAAAACAGAAACCTTGCGTGCCAAAATGGCACATATTGCAGAGATCACTGCTCTAAAATCTATGGCGCTGTTTCCATAACAATACTTTTTACAATGACAGCTTGTCAAGCCATCGATCAACCTCCTCAGTCGCCTCCTACGACATGCCTGGAAGGTCACAGTGTCACTATTCTTTACCTCCCTCATATTGAGGCCCCGGTAACACACGGGAAATTTAATTAATATGGTGCCCATATATTTATGAATATCGGAACATATTTTGAAAAAAGCGTTGAGCACAACTCGCCAGGTTGCCTTCCGTTCCCACACAAATCTACGGGTTTCCATTTAAGGCTGCCTGAACCTGTAAAACTCTCATATCAATGATAATGAGAGATCACAACAGCTGGAACTGACAATAAATTGAGCTAAGACCAAAATTATGAGAATTAATGTAGTTGGCAATAACCAAATAACTATCCTCTATCTCCTCGTCCCTCAATTTTCCCAGTTATTACAATATATTCCAGTTGTTCTCTTTTCATTACATGGCCAAAAAATGATGATTCTTTCTTCCTAATATTAGAAATTAGCTCTGTTTTTGCTTTGACCTCTTTCAGAACGTTTTCATTACTCTTCTTAGCTATCAATTCTCAAGCTGGTATTCTCAACATTCTTCTGTAAAACCACATTTCTACAGACTCCAGTGATTTTCTTGTTTGTTGTCTTATTGTCCATGATTCACATCCATATGTTAAAACTGGCTCTACATAACATTTAAGAAATCTTTTTCTTGTTTCCATTGTCAAATATGGATTGCATAGTATCTTCCTCATTTTTTGGAAAGCTGCTTTTGCCTGAGCAATTCTGCATCTCACCTCTTTTGTACATCTTCCGTCTGAGGTTAACAAAGTTTCCAAATATTTGAATTCATTTACCTGTTTTAATATTGTTCCATTTGTCTTTATTTTGCACTGAGGTGATGTCTTTTTCTTTGATGTTACTATTACTTCTGTGTTTTTGCTATTAAGGTTGAGTCCTTTATTTTTGCTTTCTTTCACTATAATATCTAACATTTCTTGTAACTCATTTTCACTCTTAGCTGTTAAGAAAGTATCTTCAGCATAACTTAGATTATTGATATCATGACCTCCAATTGTTATTCCATGCATGCCCCTTACTGATTTTAAAATAATCTCACCATACAATTAGTTTAAATACACAAATAAAATTGCTCAACTCCAATGTTAAGTCAGTCCTATTATATGGCTGTGAAACATGGGGAAAAAAATTATAATCATGAAGATACAGACCTTCGTTAATGGATGCTTGTGCAGAAGAAAAAGATGGAAATGGTACGACAAAATCACTAACATAGAATTATGGGAAAGTACCAGTCAAATAACAGTGGATAAAGTGATACAGATAAGACCATTGCGCTGTATAGGATATACACTTCGAAAGCCAATTGAGAGTATTACACAACAGGCCCTTTATTGGAATCCTCAAGGAAAAAGACAAAGAGGAAGATCAAAATATTCTCAGGGAATACAGATTGAAGACCAATGTTCCACAGGTTGAAGACCTAAGCTCCACAGGTTGAAGACCTATGCTCCACAGGGAGCTGAAATTGTTTGTTGAAGACTTATGTTCCACAGGTTGAAGACCTATGCTCCACAGGTTGAAGATCTATGTTCCACAGGTTGAAGACCTATGCTCCATAGGTTGAAGACCTATGTTCCACCGGTTGAAGACCTATGCTCCACAGGTTGAAGGCCTATGCTCCACAGGTTGAAGACCTATGCTCCACAGGTTGAAGACCTATGTTCCACAGGTTGAAGACCTATGTTCCACAGGTTGAAGACCTATGTTCTACAGGTTGAAGACCTATGCTCCACAAGGAGCTGAAAGTGTTTGTTGAAGACTTATGTTCCACAAGTTGAAGACCTATGCTCCACAGGGAGCTGAAAGTGTTTGTTGAAGACTTATGTTCCACAGGTTGAAGACCTATGCTCCACAGCTTGAAGACCTATGTTCCACAGGTTGAAGACCTATGCTCCACAGGGAGCTGAAAGTGTTTGTTGAAGACTTATGTTCCACAGGTTGAAGACCTATGTTCCACAGGTTGAAGACCTATGTTTCACAGGTTGAAGACCTACGTTCCACAGGTTGAAGACCTATGCTCCACAGGGAGCTGAAAGTGTTTGTTGAAGACCAATGTTCCACAAGTTGAAGACCTATGCTCCGCAGCAAGCTGAAAGTGTTTGTTGAAGACCAATGTTGCACAGGGTGAAGACTTAATGCTCAACATGTTGAAGAGCTATGCTCCACAGGGACCTGAAAAGTAAACGAAGAACATGTTAAAGCGACCGATAAGGAGACCTAATTTGAGTCTGGTTCTCTAACTACTGCGGTACTGGTGGTTACACCGCGAACAATGAAACTACTTGTGATATGTAAGAAAAGAGCACACATTACTTTTGTTGTTGAGTTGACGTCATGCCACGAGTTGATGCGGGCAGGGTGCCCTTTGACTCATTGATGTGGCTGTTCGTAATGGCTTTCTTGACATTCCCGGCTATTAATGAAGAAATTGGAATTCGTCTATCACATGCTATTCTGGGAAACTACTAGTCCAGCCCAGAGATACTGCAATACTGTGTCTTCTACATCAGTAACAGCCACCACTACTGGGAACACGGCGATCCTAGCTTCTGTTAACCGGCCTGTTTTGACGCAGACTGTTAACGGAGGAGACCACGAAGAGGTAGAATTGCTAGGTCTTGGTCACCTGATGGTGTGCCGACCCTGCTATTGCGACCGCGGGTCGCAGGAACTTCTGCTCCCCAAAAATCATTTGTTAAAAATCTCACTCATTGCCCCTGGTACCTATAACGAAACACTAAGACAGAGACAAGTTGAGCAATAAAAAAATTAAGTAAAGAGCCCCCGTCACGCCAAGTGGCGTATAGGGAAATTGGTGTTAGGGACCATATATTTTACAGATCTTCAGCACATGATGTTTGGGGTAATCTGGTCGGTATTACGCCTGTGCCGCTTTACTTTCCCAGAAAAAAATCCAGTACCCATTTAAGGCTGGGTGAACCCGGAAACCGTCGGTTGAGATCGAATCCTACCTCTTGTCCTTTGTAGTCCAGTTCACTAACCACTGAGTTATCACGGCTCCCAAGTTGAGTAATGCTCTCTGTTATTTTTACATTTATTTTAGATTAGTTTCTCATCTCTGAAATATATAACCGGTATGCAGATTCTTCTGTAACACATCACGTTGATTAGCAGAAGTTTTAGCTTGAGTTTTATTTTTTTTTTTTACAAAATGGAATATTTAAATGGATTATTTCGCTGCCAGGGGTGTCTCAGATTAGTTCGTCTTTGAAGCACGTGCTCTCATAAGTGTCATCCTAGTCAAATGTCAGCGAGAACAACATTAATTAAGTTAGACAATTACTTTTTGTGCACGGTGTCACACATTGAAACCATTTCATTAAAATGTTGCTTACTACCGTTCCTCATTGGTTATAGGAATACATCACCTCGTCGTCCGTCCTTCAAGGAATGTTAAGTGGATGTAGATGCGCTGTGGTGAATTTTTCGATAAAACTGTAACATTTGCTCCTTTTCCTAACACATCCGACTTCAGCACGGTTTTTTTAAGCAACCGGCTGTCTTCCCTCTTCAAAACTTAAGCACTTAGCCAGACAATATTGGCTAGTCTGTTACTAGGGGCACCGCTCAAAGGTGGAACAGGATCTTGATAGATTTAGTTCATTGATGATTCGCTCATAGCTTTCAGACCTTTACTGCCGAGTGCTCCCCCTCACCCCAAAAAAATTAATTAAAAAAATTATCATGTTAATTTTATGAATGAGGATAATCTGTTAAACTCTGGCCACTTGAAGCGACAAATGCTGGGGAATTGATAGGCTTACAACCAACATGTTACCTTTGATGTTGAAACAAACATCTGTGTCAGGCTTCAGATGGTTTAAGTTCGTTTAAATAGGAAATGCTTTAATGGTTGGCAACGAGAGGTTGATTTTAAAGCCACTTGTAGTTTGAAAATTAGTTGGCGAGAAGGGACAACTTCGTGTCGTCTCTGTTTGTGATAATCGCTTGCATAAGTTTTGAGTCTGTACAAAGAGAAGTTAAGTGTTTGACGTGATGAAAGGGAATTTGAGATAAAGAGTAGAATAAGTGTTTAAAGAACGGGCTCGTGATTCCGTGACCATAAATAATACTAATTCCATAATTAATTTAATTGATAAAAATACATTTAATATTCACTTTCAAATGAATTTATTTTATGATGATAAACTGTCTAAAAAATAAACCTGTCTTTACGGTATTTTTGAAGCCGCGATAGCTCAGTGGTTAGTGAACTGCACTAGAAAGGACAAGACGTCGGGTTCAATCCTGATCAACGGCTTCCGTGATCACCCTTAAATGGATACATGATTTTTTTTCTTGGAAAGTAAAGCGGTACTGGCGTAAAGCCGACCACGTTACCCCTTAAAAAAAATCATGTGCCGAAGGTCTATAATAATTATGGTCACTAACACCATATTCCCTATACATCACTTGGCGTAAGGGGGCTCTTTACTTCACTTATGGCATTCTCCCATTACCTCGGTCTGCCGATGGACGTATAGGATCGGAGAATAAAGGCCGTTTGCCCATTGCAATCACCGCGAGATGATCGGTCTGACTCTTTATTTGACAACCGACAGAAACAAACTGAAACCTCACCAGAATTCGAAACCGCATTCTGCTGGTTTAGAGGCCGACAAGTTATCAATTCGCATTTGATGAAAATGATGACAGTGAAATGGATATTTTATACACGACCACGACAACTAATTGGGAGCTGCAACAGCTCAGTGGTTAGTGAACAAGACTGCAAAAGACAAAAGGTCGGGTTCGATCCTGATCATCGGCTTCCGGGTTCACCCAGCCTAAAATGGGTACCGGTTTTTTTTTTCTGGGAAAGTAAAGCGGAACAGGTGTAATGCCGACGACATTATCCCAAAAATCATGTTCCGAAGATTTATGAAATTTATGGTCACTAACACCATGTTCTTTATACGCCTATTAGCGTGACCAGGCTCTTTATCTGGTCTTTACTTTTTGTTTCCTATTACTGAAACAGCAGTTAA
Organism: Megaustenia siamemsis; assembly: GCA_032433765.1. Taxonomy (NCBI): domain Eukaryota; kingdom Metazoa; phylum Mollusca; class Gastropoda; order Stylommatophora; family Ariophantidae; genus Megaustenia; species Megaustenia siamemsis. Next base: position 14,152,108 of record JAVIAB010000073.1, on the reverse strand, counting down.
GTTAACAGAATCAAACAACAAGTAGGGAATTATTTCTGAGCAACAAATAATTGTGAATTTGTTGCTACCGAAATGCAGGATTCATCAGACATCATCAGACCACTGATAGTTCTGAAAAAAAAAAAGATAAAAACAAAAATAAAAACACAGGGAGTCCTGTTAGCCTAGAGGAGCGCAGTTAGGCCAAGTCTTTTTCAGGATGTCCCATTTGGAGGCGCCAGCGCTAGCCTGGAATGTGGCATTCAATCAATTAAAATGACCTGATTCTGTTAGCTCGAACTTCGTTTCATCTTCTCCTGTTTTACCACTCGGACACCGATCGTTAAAGAGTCTACGGCGGTGGCAGAGGTAACATACTTATTTGCAGGGGACTTCACACAATACTGATCTACTGAAGCATGTCAGTGATTACATTACACATTGGCAAGAGATATAATGATGTATTTTAATTATCGTTTATAATGACGCCATCAAGCAATGACAAGAAATATGTTGAAGTATTTTAATTATTGTTTATAATGACTATCTTGACAATAGAAACAAGAAAAGAGTTATTAAATGTTATGTAGAGCCAGTCTTAACATATGGATGTGAATCATGGACAATAGGACAACAGACAAGAAAATCACTGGAGTCTGTAGAAATGTGGTTTTACAGAAGGATGTTGACAATGCCATGGACAGCTAAGAAAAGTAATGAAAATTTTCTGAAAGAGGTCAAAGCAAAAAGAGAGCTAATTTCCAATATTAGGAAGAAACAATCATCACTCTTTGGATATGTAACGAGAAGAGAACAACTGGAATCTATTGTAACAACTGGACAAATTGAGGGACGAAGAGCCAGAGGGAAGCAAAGAGAAAAAATACCAGATAGCTTAAGAGAATGGCTTGGCAGAAGGTCAACGACAGAAATGATAAATAACTGTCGAGATCGAGAGTTGTGGAGAGACATGATCACCTACACCGGCAGGCCCGGTACTTGATGATGATGATGATGATAATGACTGCATTAAACATTGGCATGATATATATTGATGTATTCAACTGCTGTAGCAGTCTTTTCGATTCATTCGAAGCAAAATGCTACAGATAATGAAAAAGAACAATGAAAACATATTAAAAGATTTAAACATTAAAAAGAGCTGACTTGCAAACATCATTCTACAGAGAAAATTAAATACTATGACAACGTCAGAAGATACTGCAGGCTTAAAAGAACAATAATGGAAAGCATGGTTCATGGGCGAAGCATCAGGAGCACACCAAGAAGAAGGTGGTTTCAAGACATCAAGGAGACCTTGAACATGACATTAAAAGAAGTGGGAGACCAGGCTAGAGACAGTGATTCTTTCAGACGGGCTGTGGTGAATGCAACGTTCGGTGGGAGATCTGACAAGAAATAACAATTCTTTCAGACGGGCTATGGTGAATGCAACGTTCTGTGGGATATCTGGCAAGAAATGAAGATTCTTTCAGACGGGCTATGGTGAATGCAACGTTCTGTGGGAGATCTGGTAAGAAATAAAGATTCTTTCAGACGGGCTATGGTGAATGCAACGTTCTGTGGGATATCTGGTAAGAAATAACGATTCTTTCAAACGGGCTATGGTGAATGCAACGTTCTGTGGGATATCTGGCAAGAAATGAAGATTCTTTCAGACGGGCTGTGGTGAATGCAACGTTCTGTGGGAGATCTGGCACGAAATGAAGATTCTTTCAGACGCGCTGTGGTGAATGCAACGTTCCCCTGTAAAGACATGTGATGTGATGATGAATGATTTTTAAATAATGATTGCATTGCGCACTGGCAGAAGAAATACTATTTCTATGTATTTTAATGATTGTTTGAATGAATGCCCGAGGCACTGACTAAGTGAGATATACATTATTTTAATGACCATGTATAATTATTTGGATCTGCACAATCCCGCGTGGATTCATGACATGTGATATGTCATAAAGTTATTTTTTAATGTTATTTCACAATGGCTGTTTTATACATTGACAAGAGAAAGTATGTGGGTAAAGTAAAAAAGTAAAGTGCCCCCGTCACGCCAAGTGGCGTAAAGTAAATATGGTGTTATTGACCATAATTTTTATAGACCTTCGGCACATCATTTTTTGGGGTAATGTGGTCGGTATTACACCCATGCCGCTTAACTTTCTCAGAAAAAATCCGGTACCCATTTAAGGCTGGGTGAATCCGGTGTCGTCGTGGGGTTGAACCCTACCTCTTGTCCTTTGTAGTCCAGTTCACTAACCACTGAGCTATCGCGGCTCCCTAAAGTATGTGTGTGTTCGTCTATAATTATTAGTGTACACGCTGGTAGTAGAGATATAGTGAATAAATAAAATAATGAATGATCGTCTATAGCGAATGTTGCACGCAATGTCAAAATCGTGCTGAAGTATTTCAATGGCTGTTTATAGTAAGTACTTAGGGAGATATTGTGAAATACCTCAATGACCGAGCTTTAATGAGTTCACTTGATGAAATATGAGCACTTCTGAAACATCGGAAACTGCGAACACGGGAATAGTGATCAGAGGCGTATGGAGACAGAAATATATAGGACGCATCTACCTCCTTATTTTCACCATCTCTTGAATTAAGTAAAGTAAAGAGCCCCCGTCACGCCAAGTGACCTATAGGGACTATGGTGTTAGTGACCATAAATTTTACAGACCTTCAGCACATGATTTTTGGGGGTAATGTGGTCGGTATTACGCCCGTGCCGCTTTACTTTCCCAGAAAAATCCGGTACCCATTTAAGGCTGGGTGAACCCGGAAGCCGTCGATTGCGATCGAACCCTACCTCTTGTCCTTTGTAGTCCAGTTCACTAACCACTGAGCTATCGCGGCACCCCATCTCTTGAATTAAACATATAGGGTTTATACTACCTTTATACTACCTTTATACTACCTTTATACTAACTTTATACTATCTTTTTACTATCTTGACGGCATTTTTCCATTACTGTGATCTGTCAGGGATAATATACAACCGGATAATAAAGGCCGCATGATCAGTGCAGTCGCCGCTAGGTGTTCGGATCTGAGTTTTTATTTAACCCCCCAATAGAAAAAAAACACCTTTAACTTCATCGGGATTCGACCCCGCGTTCTCTCGATAGGTTCTTGAACACAACAAACCACCCAAAGTGCAGCTGTCTTGACTCTGACCAACAATGAACGTCATCTAAGCCTCCTGCCATACCCACACCCCTTCCCACCAACACACACACACACACACACATTGAACAACTGTGCTACAGCAGCCACAGAAATAAGTCACAACCAGCCTGCCAGTCAATCACCCCCCAGATCACCTCCTTATCACCAACAATCCTCATCGTACCAGAGAAAAGAGACAAGCCTTCTAACAATTCTCATCTATCGATTCCTCTATTTATAACACAGCCTGTCCCAGTGGAAAAGGCTATAGATCTTACTTAAATCAGAAAGAGAGAAAACAAACGATTATCACTTTGTGTGGAAACGCCTATCGCCGATAAACTTGATTAGAGTTATCACCTCGCACCAAGAGGCTTCTATAATTTGGTTCACGAAAATATAGAATCGATATCTTCTATTTATTACCTCAAACTAATGGCTTCTAAAAAATTTGGTTTGCAATTCTGAAAATCGATTTCTTAAACACCTCGATACTTGTGTGACACGAATACGTTTTCTAGTTAGCGAGTAACAAACGCGTATCCTTCACTTCAGTTTTTATGAAATACGTGCTTTTTAAAGATCTCGTATTTCTATCAGATATCGTTTACGTGTAATCGCTTCCTTAAACAACATTTCCCGTTTCAAGTACGCGTGTAGTGTGTACTGAGTCATAGTAAAGTAATGGAGAATTAGTAACACTAAAGTACTGATGCCTCGGCTGTGATAATCGTAATATCAGAATGGAAGATAAAAACAACCTAAACATAATCCGTACCATTAAATACACAACGATACAACAATTAAAATGCTTTGTTGACATAACAAGACAAGAAGTTCAAAAAATCACACAACGAGTCCTCAATAGACCCTTTGAGAACACAATACAAAAGTAAAAAAAAGTAAAGTACCCACGTCACTGTGTCAGTGTATTACACCAGTGTATTAATATTACTACGTCAGTGGATTAACGTCACTATGTACGTGTATTAACGTCATTAAACCAGTGGATTAACGTCACTACGTCAGTGAGCGGTTGAAATCTCGGATTAGCCCGGTCCCTGAACCAGGAGGATACAAAGATGGTGGTCGTATACAATGATGGGCGAATAGCGACATCAGCGACATCAGTCGAAACAACAGCAGAACACAACACCAACTAAAACAGTAACAATAACAGCACTGCAAAGAGTAATAATAACAGGATCAACAATAACACCAACACGGGAACTTCAATAACATCAGCAGCAGCAACAACAAATGACAGCTAACAAAGACGAATAGATACCATTTTCTACAAAACAGAACCCACAATAAATCCCTACCAGACTGGTGTTCCGATTAGGGTAACTTTCTTTCTCTGGCAAAATCTGTGAGAGGTTTCCAATTGACAACACTTTACTTTTACCGTATATCTTTTGCCATGTGACTTTTGCCACATATTGTTTGCCATTTTCATCATCAGCATCATGTGCCATGCTGGTTGACGTAGGCGATCATGTCCTTCCACAATCTTCTATCTACAATGCATCGTTTCAATTCTGTTGTTGACTGTTTTCCATGTCATTATACCCAGCTATGTAGTATCTTCTCTCTTTGTCGTTCGCGATCTCTCTTGCCTTGTATTTTGTCAGTTGTAATCAATTATTCCAACTTTCCTCTTCTCGTGATGTGCCCGACAAAAAAATTTTGATTGTTTCTTTCTATTTTTCTTAAGAGCTCCCTATTTGTGTTAGTCCCTTTGAGAATTTCCTCATTCGTCTTTTTAACAGTCTAGAGACCTTTCAACATTCTTCTGCGAAATCCCATCTCTGTGGCCTCTAATCGCATTTTCATTTCTTTCTCTACTGATCACGATTCGCTTCCATAAGTCAGAATTAGCTCTACGTGGCACAAATGAAATCTCTTTCTCGCTTCCTTTGACATAGAATCCATATTCTCTGTAAACCAGTAAAAATGTATATAGACCTAACACACTAAATCTCGTACTTTTTCTTTTCTCCAACTTTAATACAGTCAAGACTGCAAATTATAACCCCAAAGACAGAAGGAGAGAAAAACAGAAAGTGATAAGAGACAAAATGTGATGATTGTGCAAGTGAGTGTGTGATTGAGAAGGGGAGATGTGACCTTGGAGCTTCGATTTAAGGAATGTATGTTGTTATGGTTACCCTGGTGCTAGGGCTTGTGAGGAGACTTCTCTATCCAAACATTTATCTACTAATACGTCAATTTGATTGGTTGGAAGTCGAGCCAATGATATGCTGTAACAACAGTATAGTTGGAAAATATCGAGTGAAATGGGTCAGGAGAGATTTCACGGAAACATTCGGTTAATTGAAAAATGAAGGCTGAAATAAGAAAGGTGGGGAGTTAGATTTAAGTATCATCATCAAGTACCGGGTCTAGTGGCGTAGGTAATCATGTCTCTCCACAACTTTCGATCTCGGCAGCTATTTATCATTTCTGTTGTTGACCTTCTGCCAAGCCATTTTCTTAAGCTGTCTGTTATTTTTTCTCTTTGCTTCCCTCTATCTCTTCGTCCCTAATTTTTCCAGTTCTTACAATATATTCCAGTTGTTCTCTTCTCATTACATGGCCAAAAAATGATAATTGTTTCTTCCTAACATTGGAAATTAGCTCTCTTTTTGCTTTGACCTCTCTCAGAACCTCTTCATTACTCTTCTTAGCTGTCCATGGTATTCTCAACATTCTTCTTTAAACTACATTTCTACAGACTCCAGTGATTTTCTTGTCTGTTGTTCTATTGTCCATGACTCGCATCCATATGTTAAGACTGGCTCTACGTAACATTTAAGATTTAAGTATATGCTAATTTAAACAGACTTCACAAACAAAGTTTAACATACCGTCCATCTGGATATATGTTAACAATACATAGTAATATAATAATATTAATGGATACATCCATATCATTACTGTGTGCACATCTGGGCTTTTAGTGCATCATTGGCCACAACCTATCTTAACGCAACTCCACCTATAACAGCCCTATTCTCAACTACACTTCTTCTTCTGCCTTTCAGCTCCCTGTGGAGCATTGGTCTTCAACAAACACTTTCCAAGCCGTTCTGTTTTTTGCTATTCTTTTAAGATCGCTCCATATCTTCCCCATCATCTTCATATCTGCTTCTATCTGTCTTCTCTAAGGATTCCTTGCTTAGAAAGTTCCCTCTTTGTCTTCTTTCCCTGGGGATTCCAAAAAAGGGCCTGTTGTGTAATACTCTCAGTTGGCTTCCGCAGTGTTTCCTATCCAGCGCTATCATCTTCGCTGTATCTCTATATCCACTGGTATTTTACAGGTACATTTCCACAATTCTATGTTAGTGAAATTGTCCTGCCATCTCCGTCCTTTTATTCTCAATTACACAACTGGGGGGGGGGGAAAATAAACACAACAGAGAATTTAGAGGAAATATGACGTCATCATTTAAAGCATGTAATAGAAAATCGGTAACTGGCAAAAGAGATTCTTAGAGGCACCACGAAGATCGTTTATAAAGGCGTATAGTTATATTAACACCACGAAGATCGTTTATAAAGGCGTATAGTTATATTAACACCACGAAGATCGTTTATAAAGGCGTATAGTTATGATAACACGACGAAGATCGTTTATAAAGGCGTATAGTTATGACAACACCAAGAAGATCGTTTATAAAGACGTATAGTTATGACAACACCAAGAAGATCGCTTATAAAGGCGTATAGTTACGACAACACCAAGAAGATCGTTTATTAAGGCGTATAGTTATGACAACACCAAGAAGGTCGTTTATAAAGGCGAATAGTTATGACAACACCAAGAAGATCGCTTATAAAGGCGTATAGTTATGACAACACCAAGAAGGTCGTTTATAAAGGCGAATAGTTATGAAAACACCTAGAAGATCGCTTATAAAGGCGTATAGTTATGACAACACCAAGAAGATCGTTTATAAAGGCGTATAGTTATGACAACACCAAGAAGATCGTTTATAAAGGCGTATAGTTATGACAACGCCAAGAAATCGCTTATAAAGGCGTATAGTTATGACAACACCAAGGAGATCGCTTTTCTGTCCTTTTAGCTTTGAACCTACTACTTTTGTCATATGATGATGATGATGATGATGCGGTCGCCCGATGATTTGAGGTATTCTAGCGGATACGAACCGTAGACTTCCTCCTCGTCATCCGCCCTTAAAAGGACGTTAAGTGGACGTAGTTACGTTGTGTTGAAGTTTGCAGTGTAACACTGTGATATCTGCGCCTTTCGGCCCAACACATCCGACTTCAGCCGACATTTTTGAGTACCGGGTTTGTCTTCCCTCTTCGATCCCTGCTCGCTTGGCCAGACTAGACAGGTTAGTCTGTTTCTGGAGGCACCGCGGAGAGCTGTAGCAGGGTCTGGATGGTTCTGGTTCACCGATCCTGGATCAGTTATGAGTCACTGACGACTTCCAGCTCTGGTGCTGGGTGGAGCGCGCCTTCGCCTCCATTTTGTCATATAAAATAGCAGAGAGAAGTAATGCGTCATTTTCCAATCTTTGCTAGTGGTGTAGGTTGAGTTGTTGTCATGGAGAACGTACCTTAATGTCTCTTTGATTCCATCAGTTCATCTATTATAGGGTTCCCCTTTTGCTCTGTAGCCGGATGTTTTCATGTGATATGCTCGAGATGCAGGTTGGTTGCATTTCGTTCTGGTCAGATGGTCAAGCCATTTGATTCTTTGCTGTTGAATATAGCCAATAGCGTTTGGGGAGGGAACAGGCACCTAATTACAGTGCTGCGGTAAAGCTGTTAGCAAGGAGCCAGTAGTGGGGTGTGGTGTACACTCCAAGGTATGGCGACAGCTTTACAAGGAAGGAACACAATAAAATTGGTTCTTTTGGCTTTTCGTGGCAAGGAGCTGTGCCACTGAGTACGGGTTCCATCCTGTTTTGGTCCATATATTGTTGTTTGTTTTATTTTTCTGTTTCTGATTATTTGTAATCTTTTACAAGTGCTGTAAACATACCTCTTCATCTGAAATGATTCGCTGATTATCGTCTTGGAAGTTTCCCTCTATAGTAATATTATTTTATTATTATTTGTCCCCTTGTTCCTGTGACTGCCGTCAGTCGTGACCGTTTCTCCATGTTGCACGCCTCTAGCATTCATTTGAATGTGTTCGCCCATCCAGGACAGCCAAGTCACTCCAGCTAAGTCATTTTCAATATATTTTCATAGATTTTATATATAAAAAGAAAAAAAAGTAAAGAGCCCCCGTCACGCCAAGTGGCGTATAGGTAAATATGGTGTTAGTGATCTTAAATTTTACAGACCTTCAGCACATGATTTTTAGGGTAATGTGGTCAGTATTACGCCCGTGCCGCTTTACTTTCCCAGAAAAAAATCAGGTACCCATTTAAGGCTGTGTGAACCCGAAGCCGTCGGTTGGGATCGAACCCTAACTCTTGTCCTTTGTAGTCCAGTTCACTAACCACTGAGCTATCGCGGCTCCCAGATTTTATAGATAATATACGTTTAACCTTCTATTCCTCGTTTCCCCCTCCACTCTTTTTTCCTCGTCACCATTTCTCTATATTTACGATTTTATATCTCTCCACTTCATCTATCCTCCCACATATGACGCATCTCTTCTTCATCTTACCATCCCATCTCTCACCTCTCTGTCCACCTCTCACTAACTTTATCATTCGACATGTAGCTATATATATATTTATGCCCCACCGTTTGTTGTTGTTGTCCCCATCTGCTGAAGAAGACCGCAGGCCGAAACGTCAGTATTTTTGTTGTTCTCCTTTTTTGTAAAGCTGTCACCATACCTTGGAGTGTACACCACACCCCACTACTGGGTCAATAGCCTTTGCTCTTCCTCTTTCCTTCATCTCCCTGTGGAGCTAAGGTCTTTAACAAAACGTTCCAAACCTTCCTGATTCTTGCTATCGTAAAATATCTTACCTATCCTCTTCATCTCTGCTTCTACCTGTCTTTTCCAAGTATATTTTGGCTATCCCTTTTATCTCCTTCCCTGTGGATTCCAAAAATGGACCTGTCGTGCAATACTTTCAGTTGGCTTCAGCAGTATGTGCGCTTCCAACGCCATCGTCTTTGTCTTATCTTTTGTTGCACCCACCATTTTTTCTTGAAGCATCATTTATAATCTTTTCATTTCTAGTTTTGTTTACAGCTGTTCTTATACATTTCACTTCGCATGCTGCTATTTTAAGCTTGTGTTTTTAAAGAATTATCCCTATCTGCCACTGCCACATAATGTGACCATAAGCATTGTTTCTATAAATTTCTTCTATGCCTTGATATGTTTTAAAAACGGTTCTGAATTATAGCTAACATTATTTGCTATCTGGATTCTGCTTTCTATCTCTTTATCTAATTTTTAATTATCGGTTTAAAAATAAAATACAACTTCAGTGTTCTTTTATTTGAGTTAGAATCTTGTCGTTGCTAGAAAATTAGTTTTAAGTGGAGCTGTGTTTTTTTGGTCATTTTTCTGTCGTTTCGTTGTGTATCTTCATGGTGTACTTTTTAGTCCATGGAATTGAGAATCTTGACGTGTTTTTGAGTTCATCTTTTTGGAATAAAACAAGCTTTCCTCCATCCACGCGGCGTCAAAGTTTCTCGTTAGCCACTTTTCTCAATCTACGCGGCGTCAAAGATTCTCGTTAGCTACTTTTCTCCATCCACGCCACGTCAAAGATTCTCGTTAGTCACTTTTCTCAATCTACGCGGCGTCAAAGATTTTCGTTAGCCACTTTCCTCCATCCACGCCACGTCAAAGATTCTCGTTAGTCACTTTTCTCAATCTACGCGGCGTCAAAGATTCTCGTTAGCTACTTTTCTCCATCCATGCTACGTCAAAGATTCTCGTTAGCCACTTTAGTCCATCCACACCACATCAAAGATTCTTGTTAGTCACTTTCCTCCATCCACGCCGCGTCAAAGATTCACGTTAGCAACTTTCCTCCATCCACGTAACGTCAAAGATTCTCGTTAGCCACTTTTCTCCACCCACGCGGCGTCAAAGTTTCTCGTTAGCCACTTTTCTCCATCCACGCCACGTCAAAGATTCTCGTTAGCCACTTTCCTCCATCCACGCCGCGTCAAAGATTCTCGTTAGCCACTTTTCTCCATCCACGTCACGTCAAAGATTCTCGTTAGCCACTTTCCTCCATCCACGCCACGTCAAAGATTCTCGTTAGCCACTTTCCTCCATCCACGCCACGTCAAAGATTCACGTTAGCCACTTTTCTCCATCCACGCGGCGTCAAAGTTTCTCGTTAGCCACTTTTCTCCATCCACGCCACGTCAAAGATTCTCGTTAGCCACTTTTCTCAATCCATGCTACGTCAAAGATTCTCGTTAGCCACTTTCCTCCATCCACGCCACGTCAAAGATTCTTGTTAGTCACTTTTCTCTATCCACGCAGCGTCAAAGATTCTCATTAGCCACTTTCCTCCATCCACGCCACGTCAAAGATTCTTGTTAGTCACTTTTCTCCATCCACGCCGCGTCAAAGATTCTCGTTAGCTACTTTTCTCCATCCACGCCGCGTCAAAGATTCTTGTTAGTCACTTTTCTCCATCCACGCAACGTCAAAGATTCACGTTAGTCACTTTTCTCCATCCACGCAGCGTCAAAGATTCTCGTTAGCCACTTTCCTCCATCCACGCCACGTCAAAGATTCTTGTTAGTCACTTTTCTCCATCCACGCCGCGTCAAAGATTCTCATTAGCCACTTTCCTCCATCCACGCCACGTCAAAGATTCTTGTTAGCCACTTTTCTCCATCCACGCCGCGTCAAAGATTCTCGTTAGCCACTTTTCTCCATCCACTCCACGTCAATGATTCTTGTTAGTCACTTTTCTCCATCCACGCCACGTCAAAGATTCTTGTTAGCCACTTTTCTCCATCCACTCCACGTCAAAGATTCTCGTTAGCCACTTTTCTCCATCCACTCCACGTCAAAGATTCTTGTTAGTCACTTTTCTCCATCCACGCCGCGTCAAAGATTCTCGTTAGCTACTTTTCTCCATCCACGCCGCGTCAAAGATTCTTGTTAGTCACTTTTCTCCATCCACGCCGCGTCAAAGATTCACGTTAGTCACTTTTCTCCATCCACGCAGCGTCAAAGATTCTCGTTAGCCACTTTTCTCCATCCACGCCGCGTCAAAGATTCTCGTTAGCCACTTTTCTCCATCCACTCCACGTCAAAGATTCTTGTTAGTCACTTTTCTCCATCCACGCCACGTCAAAGATTCTTGTTAGCCACTTTTCTCCATCCACTCCACGTCAAAGATTCTCGTTAGCCACTTTTCTCCATCCACTCCACGTCAAAGATTCTTGTTAGTCACTTTCCTCCATCCACGCCACGTCAAAGATTCTCGTTTGCCACTTTCCCCCACCCAAAGTGTTGACAGATTTTGATGACGTCATATGGTATTTTATCCACCCCTGTGGTTTTATTGTTTAGGGTCCTTTTTTTTGTTGTTAAAATTACTTCCCTAATTTCTTCTTCCAGTATTGAGGGCTCTATTTTTGTAAAAAAAAAAATTATATTTAGAAGAATTTATTCACATCTCATTGATCCAGATGGCGTGGTAAATCTATAATTCATCTGTGAAGAATTTATTGATTTTCTTGGTATTAATCCTGACTTTTTTAAATTATATTTGTTGAAGTTTACCTCATTTCTTGTTGTATGACACTCTTTATGATCTATTTTCTACTCTGCGACTGTCTCTTTAGTTTTGTCATTCCAAAATGCTTTTCTTTCTTTCTTATTTCACTTTTCTTTAAGCTCCATTTCTGGTATCTTGTATATTTAACAGATTTCCAAAGAATGAGAAAGTTATTATGCAAATATTTGTCAATGAAATAGAAAGAACGGCTCTTCACGGTTATGTGTAGCTAGCCTTGGTATAGAAATGAAAATCTTGTGAATGTAGGACAACAGAAAGAAAATCGATAAATCAAAGAAATGTGGTGTTGCAGAAGAGTGTTGTGAATACAATGTACAGCTAAAGAAAAGGTAATGTGAATGTTCCAAAAGAGTAATGTGAATGTTCTAAAAGTGTAATCTCTCTCTCTCTCTCTCTCTCTCTCTCTCTCTCTCTCTCTCACTCTCAGCGATCAAGACTCAATCAGAGTAGGATTCCAGACTCTCTCATGAAGTCAGCTGTCTGTTTAAGTGAATCGATTGCCCCATATAGTTTCTCTTCCAGGGAGGTGGGTGTGGACCACATTGCTCTTCTCAAGACTGTGTACTGGGGGCAATCCTGTAGAACATGTCTTGTAGTCATATTGCCCAGTGTACAGTGGCATAGGCTGGTTGTACCTATTTTGAATTTGGTGAACATGTGATTTCTCATTCTATTGTGGCCAGTGCGTACGCGAAGTATGATGACTTGATCCCTCCTTGATAGTTGGTGGTATCCGTCACTCTCGTTATGCTTTGGGTGTTCTCATTTCCATTTTTCATGGAACTGACCTTTGAGGATGGATTTGGCTTCATCATAACTGAGCGGATGGTTCTCTTGCGGTAATCTCCCTCCCTCTTTAGCTAATTTGTCTGCGCGATCGTTCCCGAGTATATTACAAGGTGATGGTATCCACTGAATAACTACTCTCTGGAAGTTATTGCATAGTTGGTCCAGGATTGTTCTCAAGTCATCTAGTTCATTGTTCTTGGGGCTTTTTAGACCTGATAGTACTGCCAGCAGTGCATCAGTCAGAACCACCAATTTCTATATATATATATATACATTAACGAGAATAACGAGAATCTTAAAACTGTGTCTAAAAGTGTAATGATAATGTTCTAAAAGTATTAGGAGAATGTTCTAAAAGAGTAAATAGAATGTTCTAAAAACGTAAAGAGAATGTTCTAAAGGCGTAAAGATTGTTCTAGAAGCGTAATAAGAATGTTCTAAAGGTGTAGAGATTGTTCTAGAAGCGTAATGAGAATGTTCTAAAGGTGTAGAGATTGTTCTAAAAGTGTAAAGAGAATGTTCTAAAAGAATGTTCTAAAAGAGTAAAGAGAACGTTCTATAAGAGACCAAATAAAAAAGAAAGTTCATTTCCAACATCATAAAAAAACAATGATGGGCCATGGCATGAGACGGAAACAGCTGGAATACATTGTGACAACAGGAAAAACTGAAGGAAGAAGAGACAAGAGGAATCGCTGCTTGCTTGCGTTCGCTCGATGTCTAAAGTATTCTAGAGTATTCTGGAATATTTGGTTACAACTAGCAAAATCAAAAGAAAGAGAGATCGCGGACGACAAAGAGAGAAAATACTGGATAGCTTGGTGTCATGGCATGGGAAACAGTCAACAACAGAACTGATACGATGCACTGTAGATAGAAGATTGTGGAAGAACATGATCGGCTACGCCAACCGGTATGACACATGATGATGATGAGCTAACTCCATCCGCTGCTTCTCCACTTTCCTATCTGCTGATATAATTCTTGCTCCATTTTCTGCCTTATTTTAATGTTTCAGCAGTTTGTTCATATTGTAGACCTGTGTACGTGTCAATATATAAAACGCTTAATGTATGAAGGCAGGTGATCTTTATGTGGATTTAGGTTTGGTATTACTTTAGCATCTGTGACAAATCATATATCTAAACCTGTCAAGATAAAATCTATTTGGGACCATTGTTAAGCTTCATACCATTTGTACTACGTCTGTGTGTATAGCTTCATCTGTGTGTATGACTACGTCTATGTGTATAGTTTCGTCTATGTGTATAGTTTCGTCTATGTGTATAGTTTCGTCTGTGTGTATATCTTCGTCTGTGTGTATAGCTTCGTCTGTGTGTATAGTGTCGTCTGTGAATATAGTTTCGTCTGTGTGTATAGCTTTGTCTGTGTGTATAGTTTCGTTTGTGTTATAGTTTTGTCTGTGTGTATAGCTTCGTCTGTGTGTATAGCTTCGTCTGTGTGTATAGTTTCGTCTGTGTGTATGGCTTCGTCTGTTTGTATAGTTTCGTCTGTGTGTATAGTTTCGTCTGTGTGTATAGTTTCGTCTGTAGGTATAGCTTCATCTGTGTGTATAGTTTCGTCTGTGTGTATAGCTTCGTCTGTGTGTATAGTTTCGTCTGTATGTATAGTTTCGTCTGTGTGTATAGTTTCGGCTGTGTGTATAGCTTCGCCTGTGTGTATAGTTTCGCCTGTGTGTATAGCTTCGCCTGTGTGTATAGTTTCGCCTGTGTGTATAGTTTCGTCTGTGTGTATAGCTTCGACTGTGTGTATAGCTTCGTCTGTAGGTATAGCTTCGTCTGTATATATAGTTTCGTCTGTGTGTATAGTTTCGTCTGTGTGTATATTTTCGTCTGTGTGTATAGTTTCGACTGTGTGTAAAGCTTTGTCTGTGTGTATGATTTCGTCTGTGTGTATAGCTTCGTCGGTGTGTATAGCTTTCGTCTGTGTGTATAGTTTCGACTGTGTGTATAGCTTCGTCTGTGTGTAGTTTCGTTTGTGTGTATAGTTTCGTCTGTGTGTATAGTTTCGTCTATGTCTATAGTTTCGTCTGTGTGTATAGATTCGTCTGTGTGTAGTTTCGTCTGTGTGTATAGTTTCGCATGTGTGTATAGTTTCGTCTGTGAATATAGCTTCGTCTGTGTGTATAGTTTCGTCTGTGTATATAGTTTCGTCTGTGTGTATAGTTTCGTCTGTGTATATAGTTTCGTCTGTGTGTGTAGTTTCGTCTGTAGGTATAGCTTCGTCTGTAGGTATAGCTTCGTCTGTGTGCATAGCTGTGTCTGTAGGTATAGCTTCGTCTGTGTGTATAGCTTTGTCTGTAGGTATAGCTTCGTCTGTGTGTATAGCTTTGTCTGTAGGTATAGCTTCGTCTGTGTGTATATCTTTGTCTGTAGGTATAGCTTCGTCTGTGTGTATAGCTTTGTCTGTAGGTATAGCTTCGTCTGTGTGTATAGCTTTGTCTGTAGGTATAGCTTCGTCTGTGTGTATAGCTTTGTCTGTAGGTATAGCTTCGTCTGTGTGTATAGCTTTGTCTGTAGGTATAGCTTCGTCTGTGTGTATAGCTTTGTCTGTAGGTATAGCTTCGTCTGTGTGTATAGCTGTGTCTGTAGGTATAGCTTCGTCTGTGTGTATAGCTGTGTCTGTAGGTATAGCTTCGTCTGTGTGTATAGCTGTGTCTGTAGGTATAGCTTCGTCTGTGTGTATAGCTGTGTCTGTAGGTATAGCTTCGTCTGTGTGTATAGCTTCTTCTGTGTTTATAGAAGGTGTTTTTAAATAAAGAGTTTATGCTCAACACAAAAACTTAGTAACTTCACCCCATAACTGTTACATTTTCTTGTCGTGTCACTAAATAGATTTCCCATAGTGGTCTCCGTTCTCCTACTGTACCTTTGAAATGCCCCCTCCCCCTATCATAATCAATTCATCTTTTTCATTTACATTATATATGATATATGAGATGCGCGGTGCATATTCTTGTATTACAGTTGCTCTGCTGTTATCCTTCAATCTTTTCAATATAATATTTTTAAAACAAATACATTTGCTATGTATATTGTTTCACAGCTTTAGACAAGATAGCCTGGATGATGAATTGACATTCCTTGTGTTGTTTTTATGTTATCACTCGCTCCTGACCGCGAGAAGACGACGTTTGCCTGTATTTGTTTCCTACTAATTCTCACCCTGTTCTGATACCCTCATAACTTTTATATTCTGATTGTTAACGGTAGACACCAGCTCTAGCACGTTATTTCCCAGTTCAGAGTTGTTCAACGTGGTCATTATATTACTGTTGTTATCTCTTGCGTATTTACCCTTTTCTATTGCTGGAATTACATTTTTCTTAAATCTCGTTCCGGACGTAACCTTTTTATTAACGCGACGGAAGAGATTTCGGAGACGAAATTGTTCATGGTTTTAAGAATCAATATACAAATTGATTTTTATCTAACAGATAACAAATTACGTAGGGAGGTCAACAAGTAATGCACACCAATTTTTTTCTCGGAAACTATTCGGGCAAAATGTGTGAAATTTTCACAGATTGTAGCTGAACATCCCCTTTACACTACCTATTTTTCAACATAATCTCCGTCCAAGCGTATTGCCTTACGCCAACACGAAACTAGGTCATGAATGCCTCGTTTGTACCAAGTTATGTCCTGCTCGCGTAGCCATTTTTTAACTGCACGGATCACACCCTCATCATTGTCAAAGTGTATCCCACGCAGGAATTTTTTGAGTGGTCCAAACAGATGGAAATCTGAGGGAGCCAGATCAGGGCTGTAAGGAGGATGGGGCAGTACAGTCCAACCAAATTTGTTGATTGCTTCCCGTGTTACCAGACTTGTGTGAGGGCGTGCATTGTCATGTTGAAGCAACAAATCTGCAGATGGCTTATTAGGCCGAACTCTGTGGAACCGATTTTTGAGTATTGTCAGTGTATTGATGTAAGCTATCGAGTTGATTGTCTCACCTCTTGTCATTACATCAACAAGAATCACACCATCAATGTCCCAGAAGACAGTGATCATCACCTTTCCGGCTGATGGAGATGTTTTGAATTTTTTTTCTTTTTGGTGACTGCGGATGATGCCATTCCATTGACTGCATTTTTGTTTCAGGCTCATAATGATGTGCCCACGTTTCGCCACCGGTAACAATTTTTGACAAAAACATTTCTCCTTCAACACCGAAACGCTCCAACAATTCAGAACAGAATGTTTTCCTTTGAACTCTGTGATCATTTGTTAGGCACCGAGGAACCCATCGAGCGCAAATCTTTGAATATCCGAGAGTTTTAAAAATTGCGATTGCACTTCCCTTGCTGACTGTAAGCTGCAATGCCAATTGCTGACTAGTGATACGCCTATCCTTACGAATAATGGCATCAGCCCGGTTTAACATGTCTGTGCTGGTAGCCGAGGCAACACGTCCAGAACGCGGTAAATCATGCAGCTCCACTCGTACACTTTCTGCAGCTTTAATTCTCTGAACCCAGCGACTAACTGTGCTCCTATCGACTGCAGAACATTTGTACACTGCACACAGTCGTTTATGAATGTTTGCCACAGTTTCTTTTTCCGCAACCAGAAATTCTATGACAATTCGCTGTTTGTAACGGACATTATTGACAAGCTCCATTTTAGCGGTTCATAGATTGCGGAATATTTATCAGAATGCTGTGCAATTTGGTACACATAATTGGAACATGTCATATTCCAAGTGTGCAAAATGTCATATTCCTATCTTTATTATTAGCCGAGAAAAAAATTGGTGTGCATTACTTTTTGACCTCCCGTATTATATATGAATTTTTAAATAATTGAACAAGGAATTAGAATTCACCAATACCAGGATGATGGGAGCCGAGATAGCTCAGTGGTTAATGAACTGGACTACAAAGCACAAGAGGTAGGGTTCGATCTCAACCGACGGCTTCCGGTTCACCCAACCTTTAATGGGTACTGTAATTTTTTCTGGGAAAGTAAAGCGGCACGGGAGTAATACCGACCACATTACCCCAAAAATCATGTGCCGAAGGTCTGTAAAATTTATGGTCACTAACACCATATTCCCTATACGTCACTTGGCGTGACTGGGGTACTTTGGATTTGGAATACCAAGATGATACAAGACATGTAAAACAAATATAGTTTGATGACGGTTCAAACTAATCAAATTGAAATTGGCGCACTACGCGACGAGATGTACACTGCCATCAGCATGGCGCACTACGCGACGAGATGTACACTGCCATCAGCATGGCGCACTACGCGACGAGATGTACAATGCCGCCAGCATGGCGCACTACGCGACGAGATGTACACTGCCATCATCATGGCGCACTACGCGACGAGATGTACAATGCCATCAGCATAGCGCACTACGCGACGAGATGTACACTGCCATCATCATGGCGCACTACGCGACGAGATGTACACTGCCATCAGCATGGCGCACTACGCGACGAGATGTACACTGCCATCAGCATGGCACACTACGCGACGAGATGTACACTGCCATCAGCATGGCATACTACGCGACGAGATGTACACTGCCATCATCATGGCGCACTACGCGACGAGATGTACACTACCATCATCATGGCGCACTACAAGACGAGATGTACACTACCATCATCATGGCGCACTACGCGACGAGATGTACACTACCATCATCATGGCACACTACGCGACGAGATGTACACTGCCATCATCATGGCGCACTCCGCGACGAGATGTACACTGCCATCATCATGGTGCACTACGCGACGAGATGTACACTGCCATCAGCATGGCGCACTACGCGACGAGATGTACACTGCCATCAGCATGGCACACTACGCGACGAGATGTACACTGCCATCAGCATGGCACACTACGCGACGAGATGTACACTGCCATCATCATGGCGCACTACGCGACGAGATGTACACTACCATCATCATGGCGCACTACAAGACGAGATGTACACTACCATCATCATGGCGCACTACGCGACGAGATGTACACTACCATCATCATGGCACACTACGCGACGAGATGTACACTGCCATCATCATGGCGCACTACGCGACGAGATGTACACTGCCATCATCATGGTGCACTACGCGACGAGATGTACACTGCCATCAGCATGGCGCACAGTGCGGCGAAACGTACGAAAAGAGAGTGACCTTCCAACGAAAATGATCAGGAGCTGTTTGAAAGGCTTGGAATAAATTCGTTGATAGTTTTAGCTATTGTAGTTTATTGTTTATCTTGTTTATCATCTATACAAGCGTACGGATATGAGAAGGAGATCGTTTAGTTATAGTGCACAGTTAGGAGATTGTAACAACACCAAAATAAGATCTTGAAATTATGAGTCCGTCCGGATGATTGTTAAATTATAGAGGTTGTGGTGGTTTTCTGTTATCTTGAGAAACAATGGATTTAATGTTCTTGTTAGGAACATCCTAGAGCTGTGTTTCTCAACCCGGGGCCCGTATGGTCTCACCACACACACATACACACACACACACACACACACACGCACACACACGCACGCACGCGCACACACACACACACATTAAAAACGCGAAATATGTGCAAAAAAAAAAAATAAAACAATTTAAAATATCAAGCAGTCGCCACGACGTGTGAGACTCAGGATTGTTATTTAATCCCCGATAGAAAAAATCCTCTCTGTCTACCGCGGGCTTCGAACACCGTACGTCAGTTTTTCAGCCAGCGGAACAGTGGTTTTAGCCGCACGGCCACGCGCACCTCCTAACTAGGTTAGGGTTAGGGTTAGGGTTAGGGTCTGAACACTAAAGCATGAGCATTGTGATATGGAGGACCGCTGTTGCTCACGTAGCAGATCCCTCATGTAACAGCATCTCGTCAAACAACCGTAACGACTAGATCGGCACCAGCTGCACTGCATGATTTTTTTCTGAAAGACATTGAAGTTAAGTTTGATCGACAGACTATCCTCAAAGCACATCAAACACCAAATCTATAAATGCTTAGATGACCTCCTCAGCTAAACATTTAGGTTTAAACGCCTAAGAAACACAAGAGGTCCGTTGTTTCCGCTGTAGCTCTCCTGAATTTAGAAAACAACCCTCTTGACTCGAAGATCCGGCATCTCTCTCTCTCTCTCTCTCTCTCTCTCTCTCTCTGCGATCAGGACTCAGTCAGAGTAGGATTCCAGACTCCCACATGATCCGGCATTGAGTTTATCGGCGTAGATAGATCATCTTCATTGCTCAACGGACAATCCCATAGTGCTCAGCTCCCCTCTAAAGCACGCTGCATGGTATAAAGCGCGACCACCACATTCTATTGAAAGCTAAGAATATTGAGTAAAGTGCGTGACTGCCTTCAGGAAGTCGGCTCATGCTACATGATGCGTTCCCATGTTACAATATAGTCGCAAATCATTCACAAAATGTAATACGTTTTCGTTCTACAAATGATGAGTTAGCTACCTTGTTATGTTGTTTGGTTGTAGACATGGGGGAGTGTCAGATTAGGGATCAAACATCCACATTAGATACCAGAGACACCAACATTAGATACCAGAGACTAGTACTATATAATAGAGACACCCACATTAGATACCAGAGACTAGTACTATATAATAGAGACACCAACATTAGATACCAGAGGCTAGTACTATATAATAGAGACACCCACATTAGATACCAGAGACTAGTACTACATAATAGAGACACCAACATTAGATACCAGAGACACGTACTACATAATAGAGACACCAACATTAGATACCAGAAACTAGTACTATATAAAAGAAACACCCACATTAGATACCAGAGACGCATTATATAATAGAGACACCAACATTAGATACCAGAGACTAGTGCTATATATAAGAGACACCAACATTAGATGCCAGAGACTAGTGCTATATAATAGAGACACCAACATTAGATACTAGAGACTAGTACTATATAATAGAGACACCAACATTAGATACCAGAGACTAGTGCTATATAATAGAGACACCAAAATTAGATACCAGAGACTAGTACTATATAATAGAGACACCAACATTAGATACCAGAGGCTAGTACTATATATAAGAGACACCAACATTAGATGCCAGAGACTAGTGCTATATAATAGAGACACCAACATTAGATACTAGAGACTAGTACTATATAATAGAGACACCAACATTAGATACCAGAGACTAGTGCTATATAATAGAGACACCCACATTAGATACCAGAGACTAGTACTATATAATAGAGACACCAACATTAGATACCAGAGGCTAGTACTATATAATAGAGACACCCACATTAGATACCAGAGACTAGTACTACATAATAGAGACACCAACATTAGATACCAGAGACACGTACTACATAATAGAGACACCAACATTAGATACCAGAAACTAGTACTATATAAAAGAAACACCCACATTAGATACCAGAGACGCATTATATAATGGAGACACCAACATTAGATACCAGAGACTAGTGCTATATAATAGAGACACCCACATTAGATACCAGAGACTAGTACTATATAATAGAGACACCAACATTAGATACCAGAGGCTAGTACTATATAATAGAGACACCAACATTAGATACCAGAGGCTAGTACTATATGATAGAGACACCAACATTAGATACCAGAGGCTAGTACTATATAATAGAGACACCAACATTAGATACCAGAGGCTAGTACTACATAATAGAGACACCAACATTAGATACCAGAGACTAGTACTACATAATAGAGACACCCACATTAGATACCAGAGACGTATTATATAATGGAGACACCAACATTAGATACCAGAGACTAGTACTATATAATAGAGACACCAACATTAGATACCAGAGACTAGTGCTATATAATAGAGACACCAACATTAGATACTAGAGACTAGTGCTATATAATATAGACACCAACATTAGATACCAGAGACGTATTATATAATAGAGCCACCAACATTAGATACCAGAGATGTATTATATAATAGAGACACCAACATTAGATACCAGAGACGTATTATATAATAGAGCCACCAACATTAGATACCAGAGATGTATTATATAATAGAGCCACCAACATTAGATACCAGAGACGTATTATATATTAGAGACACCAACATTAGATACCAGAGACGTATTATATAATAAAGACACCAACATTAAATACCAGAGACGTATTATATAATAGAGACACCAACATTAGATACCAGAGACGTATTATATAATAGAGACACCAACATTAGATACCAGAGACTAGTACTATAGAGACACCAACATTAGATACCAGTGACTAGTACTATAGAGACACCAACATTAGATACCAGAGACTAGTACTATAGAGACACCAACATTAGATACCAGTGACTAGTACTATATAATAGAGACGCCAACATTAGAGACCAGTGACTAGTACTATATAATAGAGACACCAACATTAGATACCAGAGACTAGTACTATATAATAGAGACAACTACATTAGATAACAGAGACTGGTACTATATAACAGAGACACCAACATTAGATACCAGAGACTAGTACTACATAATAGAGACACGAACATTAGATACAAGAGACTTGTACTATATAATAGAGATACCAGCATTAGATAGCAGAGACTAGTACTATATAATAGAGACACCAACATTAGGTACCAGAGACTCACATTATGTCGTAGAAACACTCACGTTAGCCAACAGAGACTGGCATATTAGGTACCAGAAACGCATAGTAGGCACTCGTTGGCTACGTTAAGTACAAGACGTTGACATTAGATAGCGTAGACTCCATAAAATTATCTCCATTAACTCACGGTAGACACCACAAACTCACGGTAGACACCACAAACTCACATTAACTAGCAGATGCTATCATTAGACACAAGAACCATTAGATACAAAAGACTACCATTAAATACAAAAGACTCACATTAGAGATATAAAAGACTAACATTGTATACAAGAGACTCATATCAGACAGAAGACATACTGATACCTGATAACAGAGACTCACATAAGGTACGAAGAGCGCACATCATAATAGAACTACTAGCAATGGATAACAGAATCTGGCACGGGATACCATGAACTTGGCGCCAGACGCTCGCACTAAGCGTCATAGGCTCACTCCATACCAAAAACTCGCATTAAGCGTCATAGGCTCACTCCATACCAAAAACTCGCATTAAGCGTCATAGGCTCACTCCATACCAAAAACTCGCATTAAGCGTCATAGGCTCACTCCATACCAAAAACTCGCATTAAGCGTCATAGGCTCAATCCATACCAAAAACTCGCATTAAGCGTCATAGGCTCACTCCATACCAAAAACTCGCATTAAGCGTCATAGGCTCACTCCATACCAAAAACTCGCATTAAGCGTCATAGGCTCAATCCATACCAAAAACTCGCACTAAGAGCAAGAAACCAGATACTGGCAGTCTCACCCCCTCCCTCTCCATTTCCTCCCCTTTACCTAATTCTTTTGGATCGTTTCCTCCTTAGTACGGACAGGCATTAGATCAATTCTGCCAGAAGTCATTTTTGGAGCACTCCAAGTGACAAATTCAGGAAGCGTAACTCACAAAATGTGTCAAATTATGAAAACAACAAAGTTCTTGGTAAATTATCAAAATATACATTTAAGACACAGTCTATTTGTGGTGTACTTCTCGTGCCCCAAGGAGTTGCAGAGAGACAAGGAATGGCTGTGTCGAGTGAGTTCTTGATATATGTAATTTATTCTTTTTCATCTTTCCTTCCTCATTTGCCCTTCAGAGCCCAGGGGAGAAATAGTTTCCGTATTTAGCTCTTCTATTGGCCTCTCTTGATGTTATGTTTCCTAGTGTTTCTAGTACACCATCAATCCAATTTGTCGTGGTCCGCTTTTTGGTCTGGTGTTCTCGCCACGTTTATTTTTAGGCTCATAGTTTTGTGTTTTGATCTTTCTGCCTGATCAGGGTGACAAAGCCATATTGTATGTTCTTTCTTCTGTATCTAATGACGGAAATTTCTCAAAATTCTTTTTCTCAGTTCTTCATTTTTGATCTTATCTCTCTGGTTATTTCATGTCATGTATCTAACACATTTCATTTTGATAGTCATTAATTTTCGTATTGTTCCTGGATCTAGCATCCATGTCTTGCACTGTTAGAATTAAATTTATTTATTAATCTGATTCCGTCCACTCAACTTTTCCTAAGTTGCCATTCTCCTTGTGTGTAGTATTTTTTACATTTTATATAAAACTATCTGATAAATAAATGAATGATTTATCTTTTACATTTAGTGAATATTTATGATCTTTTATGGAAGATCACCAGATTCTTGACGATAAAAATATGAGTTATTCCGAAATCGGAGATTACCTGCCTGCAAGGTAGGGGTACCGGGTCACAGCTAGTACCGTTTCAGCTGAATCCAGAGTTTGCAAGTAGTTTGCTGGGAGCAAAAAAAGGTCTAAAATTTTAGCCCATGCAAAAGCTCACGGTTTACAGATGCTTCGACACAAACAAGCAAACAAACAAATATTAATGCAAAGTATTATTAATATGCACAGGGATATTCTTAAATTAACTCAAAGAGAAACAAAACATTAACATAACGATGGACAGTAAACATCTAAAACAGAGGGATTTAAATATCTAGGAAGTCTAGAGACAAACGATAATTCACAAACTGCAGAAATAGATTCAAGATGCAACAGAGCTTCTCAAATCAATGGACAGCTATCACAACTATTGTCCAACAAGGAATTAACACTAAAGGCAAAACGGACACTCAACAATACAATCGTCATCCAAACGCTGTGCTACCAATGTCAGATCCAAAAACAAGAAATGTAAACACTACTGAGATGAAAAGTGTTGGACAAATGGCAGGAAACATCATGAGAGATAAGATTAGAAATGACGAACTAGGAATAGTCCCCGCCAAAGTATCCATAATAACCGCGCCCAATAAGGGACTTAACACATTACCCTCAGATTAGAAGTCTGATAAATAAGGAAACATAAAATCGTTTGTTCCCGTGATCAGGCAGAAATATCAGAACATAACTCAACAAGTTTTCAATAAACACTGCAAGAACACCAGACCCAAAGGCCGGCAAGAAAAAACAAGATAGATTGGTGGAATATGCTTGTGGTGGTGGTTGGTTGCGTTCGCCGGATGACTAAAGTATTCTAGAACATCGTAGTAGACTAGAATATTCCTCTTCATCATCCGCCCTTACAAGGACGTAGTGGACGTGTCTGCGTTGTGTTGTGGTTTGCAGTATAGCTGTTATATTTGCGCCTTTCGGCCCAACACATCCGACTTAAGAATGACATTTTTGAGTACCGGGTTGTCTTCCCTCTTCGATCCCTGCACACTTGGCCAGACTAGACAGGTTAGTCTGTTACTGGAGGCACCACGAAGAGGTGGAGCAGAGTCTGGATGGTTTTGGTTCACCGATCCTGGCGCAACCATCAGCTGTGGGTCGCTGACAACTTCCAGCTCTGGTGCCGGTTGGCGCGCCTTCGCCTCCGAATATTAGAATGATGGAATATTAGAGACACTAGGAAACGTAACTGCGGCAGAGATGCACAGAAGAGAAAAGGACCGCAAATTATATCTCCCCACGACGCTGAAAGGCAAATGAAGAAGGAAAAGTGTGTGGGGGTGCGTGTTTCCTCTTGACACCACCCAAAAGGTTCACAGCCTATGATTCACCAGGTGCTGTGGTTACTGAAAGGCAGGATCGTCTCTTGGCTGGCCTCAATTCGATAACACAGCATCACTGCGCCCTAGACCACACTCACATGTTGTTCTCCCTGTTGATGCAGAGTTGGTCTAGGGTGCGACCGAGTTCCCGGAGGTATAGCTGGCCAGGGAGGAGATGAGCCCCTATAGATGTAGTACTAGAGTCCCCCAGTGCGTGCTACACGCCACTCACCTTCACTCTCTCATGAGTGAGTATCCTTTCCTTCTGTCTTAATACCACCTCTGAAATTCTCAAAGAGGCCAACACAAAAAGGGAGCTACTAAAAAAAAACATCAGAAAGAAACAATCAAAATTTTTCGGACATATAATGAGAAGAGGAAAGTTGAAAAAATTGGTTACAACTGGTAAAATAAATGGAAGGAGAGATCGCGGACGGCAAGGAGAGAAAATAATGGATAGCTTGGTGTCATGACATGGAAAACAGTCAACAACAGAACTGATACGAAGCACTGTAGATAGAAGATTGTGGAAGAACATGATCACCTATGCCAACCGGTATGGCACATAATGATGATGAATACTGCCTCTATAGGAACTCCATGTGGACGTAGTGGAGTTTGCAATTCCTAAATTGCTTTGAGACCCCCTACCAGCTCACACAGGGGACTAACACATTCAGCTTCATGAGAAGACCACCATGATTTATCTCCAACAGGCTTGTGGTATATCACACAGACACAACAGGTTCAGGAAGTGACGATTCTCTGTCAGTACAAATGGCCTACACATGATACCCATGAAAGAGCGGAGCACGTGCCAGTAGACACGAAATGTGAATCCTGCCTGACTCCACTGCCTGTAGGAATGAACACATGGATGGTCGTCACGTCAACAGTGACAGAGCCACAATGTGCCACGGAGGAATGAACAAATTAATTGCCGTCACGTTAACAAAGATAGAGCCACAGTGTGCCATTGAGGAATGTACAAATGGATGTCCGTCACGTCAACAGAGACAGAGCCACAGTGTGCCATTGAGAAATGAACAAATGTATGTCCGTCACGTCAACAGAGACAGAGCCACAGTGTGCCATGGAGGAAAGTTGCGAGACGATGAAGCGGGTGCACATTTCATTCTGGAGTTGAAAGATAGTTCACAGACTCCTCCAGATTGGCAATGCCATGTACGCATATAAGGCCAAGAGGTAGGCTTCGATCCCAAACGACGGTTTCCGGTTCATGCAGCCTTTAATGGGTACCGAATTTTTTTTCTGGGAAATTAAAGCGGCACGGGCGTAATACCGACCACATTACCCCAGAAATCAGGTGCCGAAGGTCTGTAAAATATATGGTCACTAACACCATATTCCCTATACGTCACTTGGCATGACGGGGCTCTTTTCTGTTTTTATTTTTTTACACGGAAATATTATTTTTTTGTCTTTTCCTTCACAATGTATTGTCTTTTTCTATGAATCTGTCTAGTTTTTTTTTTTTTTACGTCAGCTGGAGCTATAGAATGTGTTTCCTTCGATTGCGGTCTGCAGCTATCTCTTCCCAGGTTTCAGGGTGTATATTCATTGAGTCTTCGTGTCACTTTTACACTCGTCTATAAATAAGAGTTTTAGGCACCCGTCTCATAGTTCTTTTACCATCTGCTAGTTGTCCATAAAGTATATATTTTGGTACGCAGCCATCTTTCATACGGTGCAAGTGGCCAAGCCAGCGTAACCCTACGTTATTTGAGCAGCGTGTAGATGTTTGGGAGTCCTGAGAGGACCTCCACATGCGTCACTTTGTCCTTCTATGTGGTTCGAGAATGCCGCCATGGCATCGAAAATGGAATAAATTTAGTCTTCTCTTTCGTTTTGCATAAGTTGTCTATGATTCGCTGCCATATAAAAAGATACTGATGGAGCAGGCGCTGTAGACTGCAGCGTTTGTTTTAGTTGTCAGTTTGCTGTTTTGCCAAACACGCTGAGAAAGACGGGCAAAGGTGGTAGCAGCTTTACCAATACGAGTGTCAATTTCTGTATCTAAAGTTCGTTGTTTCGTTGATGATGGACCCCAGGTAGCTATACTGCAGCAGGACATCAAGTTTGTAGTCGTCGATAAAGATGGCAGGTGCTGCTTCGACGTCCTGACCGAGTATATTAATTTTATGCAAATTTATGTGAGGCCGAAGTCTCTGCAGGAATGCGAGCAACGATTTATCAAGCTCTGGAGTTCCTGACTTTGCGTGACAAGTGCAGCGTCACAGCAAATATAAGGTCACCTAAAGTGACATTCTGATTTTGGACTTTACTTTTAGTCTTATACCTTCATATGTGCATGAGGAATTTGGTGATAGTGACTATACGAGTATGCTTCCATGACCAACAACACGTTTCGTGATATGGTCGGCATGACGCAAGGTTGCTTTTATTTTCAAGAAAATCTCCTGTACTCACTTTTAGAAGCTGAATAAAACCGGAGATTGTGTTGTCTCCACAAAAACATTCGCCACTTAGGGAATCAAACCAGGACCCTTCTGGTCCAGTAACTGGGGCTGTATCGATAACAAATTCTCAGCCGATGATAAGGAAGGCACTGGTCTCCCGCTGACATTTCTAAAAATGGAAGACAATGGCTGGCCACAAAGAACCATAGTTAGGACCCTAACTATCGATGTGGAGATGGTATTGGGTGCTTTCCTATTGGAAGATACGACTCAAATTGATTAGTCTATTTTCTTTAAATTCCACAAATTTAAATTTTCAATTTTCAAGTAGCACATCCGGCATGGACAAGGGGTAGGGTTCGATCCCAACCGACGGCTCCGGGTTCACCCAGCCTTAAATGGGTACCGGATTTTTTCTGGGAAAGTAAAAGCAGCACGGGCGTAATACCGACCACATTACCCCAAAAATCATGTGCTGAAGGTCTGTAAAATATAGGGTCACTAACACCATATTTCCCTATACGCCACTTGGCGTGACGGGGGGTACTTTACTTACTTACATCCGGCATGGGGGAGCCGCGATAGCTCAGTGTTTAGTGAACTGGACTACAAAGGACAAGAGGTAGGGTTTGATCCTAACCGACGGCTTCCGGCTCACCCAGCCTTTAATGGGTACCGGATTTTTTTTCTGGGAAAGTAAAGTGGCATGGGCGTAATACCGACCACATTACCCCAAAAATCATGTGCTGAAGGTCTGTAAAATTTATGATCACTAACACCATATTTCCTATACGCCACTTGGCGTGACGGGGAACTTTACTTTTTTTTCCTTTTACATTCGACATGCAGTCATTCTAATCTGTCACTTTTAAAAGGAATATTTTAAAACTT